>NW_006498806.1:3482225-3549039 GCF_000471905.2 Amborella trichopoda | reverse complement strand
AGAGAGAAGAGGAGAGAGTAGAGAGAGAGAGAGGTAGTAGTAGAGAGGAGTAGAAGTAGTAAGAGATAGAGAGAGAGAGAGAGAGAGAGAGAAACCGGGGGGAGAGATAAAGATGAGAAAATTTAGAATAATATAAATTAAAAAACTAAAAAACTAAATTATTCTTACCGATATCTATTTTTAAAATTATAATAGAAATATGTATTTTTGTATATAAATCATATTTAGACTTGAGAGAATCAAGAAAAACATTACAATTATACTTTTCTAACAAGATAGACTACTATTACTAAATTAGATTATCTTATTATATAATTTATTTATTATAATCCTAATAATAATTATATATATTATAATTATGCATTAATTTATTATTTTTATAAAATAAATAAATCTGTTATGCAATCATTAATGATAAAGAGGAAGAGATAGAATGTGCATGGAAAATATAAAATTTTAAAGAATAAAATAGGAAAAATAAAAATATAATTTAAAGAATAAAATTGGAAAATTATATAATTTTAAATTACACTTGAAAAAATTAATTATGATATAATTATAAAATTCTAACAATAATAAATTATTTTATCTATTTTATAATTATTAGAAAATTTTTAATGCTTATAGAAATCCTACTTAGACTTGAGAGAATCACGAGAATATTTTAATAAAATAATTTATTATTAATTTATACCATTATAATAATAACTATAAACATGATTTATAGTATATTTACTATTTATTTATAGTAATTGGTTGAGAAGGAAGGATAACTTATGAGAGATTTTAGGGAAAAAAATGAGAATATTTTTTGATAAAGCCTCACCTTAAATCTTCGTCTCGAGAGCACTTTCGGCTTCGGAAATCTCCATGATGGATCTAAATCAATTTCCAATATCAACAATAAATTTTGAAGCTAAAAAATAGTAATGATCTGGCAGATCTATAAACACTTAATTCTAGAGTGAAATAGATGGTCTAGATAATTTGTTACAATATACATGATTTTTAGAGCTTAAAATTCTAAATTTTTTTCATAGATAATATGTTCAAGCCGAGAAACTAGATGTAAAGGCTTTTAGATGATTGACTTGTATTTTTTTTTATGAATTATGATGTGAGGCTTTACTTATTTTCATATGGCTGCAACCATTTTCCTTACTAAAAAAGTGTCAGCAGGATGAAAGAAATAGTGTGGGTAAATATGGGGGCATTTTAAAAAAACTGAGATTTTCCCTCAATATAAATGAGTGGCCCTTTTCATAAATATGCATATCTATTTAAAGCATTGGTGAGAGATACTAGAGAGAGGACATACATGTGTGAGAGATGGAAATTATTAAAGAGAGAGGAACACATACACGTTGATAATATGCAAACTAATTAATGAGAGCTATTAATTAATTAAAAGAGCTTAAAGTAACTAACATGGAATAAACTGAAAAACATTAAAATAAAATTAATGACACAAAGGATGCTTAACGCGACAATAAAAGGGATCTTCCGCTCGCTTTATATATAAAATAATAGAATAAATACAGATAGAGAGAGATGGAGTTGGAAGACTCTTAAATGACAACTTCCCCAAAAATGTTGGCCACTACCGTGACTGAGGAAGACCCTTCCCTTCATCTAATAATGTATTTACCTAAGATCTTTCTATTGGGAAAAAGTAAAGGAGCTTATGGGACAATCCCCATTTAGAAAAGGAAAGGGTTAAATGATTGTTACTTTCCAGCCATCGGATCTAAAAGAATGGCTGTGATAATACCTATCAAAATATCACAATTTGGAAATAAACTTGGCAACCGGCTCTCACCGTTGCCCTTCCGTTACCCATCCCACCTATCACACACCCCATTTTCTCTCTCTCCCGTGCCATATTCAATCTCTTTCTAATTTCATTATCTCTCTCTCTAACCCTTGCATTCCACACCCTTAAGAAACCCTAACCCTTTCAATTGCTTTCTCTCTCTAGCAAAAATGATAGGAAGAGAGGAGAGCAACAGCCACACAACCACTATCTTGGTCTCTCTAGCAAAAATGAGAGGAAGAAAAAAATAGCAGAGCATCAAAAGCAACAACTATCTCTCTCTCTCTCTCTCGCAAAAACAAGAGGAAGAAGAAGAGAGAGAAAATGAGAGTAAGAGGAGAGAGTAACATTTATATTGCTCTATCTCTGTAGCAAAAACGAGAGGATGAAAAAGAGAGGAGAGCAGTACCCGCAACAACTATTTCGCTTTCTCTCTCATTACTTATAGGTATGTTCTATTTGCATATTTCTGTCAAAAGGTAAAAGACTAATGGATTTAGCTAACTAAAAAACTTACTTTTTGTTTTTGTTAATTGGAGTTCTTACTATGGTTCTTACCTGTACCTAAAACTTTTTGTTTTTCTTGATCTTTTGTTCATTGTGTTTTTTTTTTGGTTTTGTAGAATTAAAAATCAAATGAACAAAAATTTTGTTGTTCTTGTCTTTCGTATTCTATGGAGATAATCGAGTGGCTTAGGAAGTGCGGAGAGAGGGAATCCATCTTTTTTGTGGGTTTTGAAATGAGTAGAAGGATGAACATAGATCTATTACCCTGGTAAATGCCTTGTCTTTTTAGTGTAGGCTTTGCTTTCTAGTGTAGTTAGACCGTAATTAGGTTTGTGCCTACTGCCTATTGTGTTTACGAATTAAACATCTGTAGTCTTAATCTGACCAATCAAATCCATTAAAGAAAAATAAAAGCAAGCAAAAAAATATCGTATTCTTACAACCCGAGCCAAAAATACTCTCCCTTTGCAGTTTCTTTATTGCTATACAAACGCTTTTGTGCTACTCTCTCTTGCTCCCCTTTTAAAGCTTTTTGAAGTTTGCTATATCTTTGTAAAGCTTTTTGAAGTTTGCTATATCTTTGTAAAGCTTTTTGAAGTTTGCTATATCTTTGTTAAGCTTTTGAAGGAGCGGAGGGATGAATGTATATCTATTTTCTTACCAGTTAGCATTTGTATTTTTTATTTTGTATTTTTACTTTTAATGTAAAAATATTAATTCTAATATACATAACATTCAAACAATAAAAAAAAATAAGTTTTAAAGAATTCTCCCTTTGTAGAGTTTTTTGAGTTTCTTTTTGCTCATCTTTGTAAAGATTTTGTGTTCCTCTCTTGTTCCCTTTTTAAAGATTTTTGAAGTTTAAGTATGGTGCTGATTTTTTACAACTTCAAAGACTTTTTTGGGTTCTCATATAGTGCATCCAACACTTGCATCAGTTCTATAGAATGATGCACAATTAGAGACCGTTGATCATCCCTATCCTCCACTTATTGTTTGTGTATAATATACACTCTTAATGTTCCTAAGTCCACTTGCTGTTTGTGCATAGTATATAGTCTCTCATATGGATTGAAATTGGAATGAAACTCAGCCACAATCTTGTGAAATTTTAAAGATCCGAGTTACCAAATTTTTTTTTATGCTGCCTTTGCTTTAACGATGCATATCAATATGTTGAAGGTGCAATTTTTATTCTCCTTTCTAATCCATTTGGATATTTCATATACAACAACTCCCCTTACATATGGAAAAGAATAGTATGATGGTTCAAACCAATTGGTAAAACTTCTCATTTCAATAAGGACAAATAAACAATGTTCTAACAATCCTTGAATTCCAACTTAAAAATCTCTTATTATTGGTTATTACTTTAAAAATGTGAGATTCATTTCAATTTCTTTGAAAAGTTGCTTTTACCCATTTCAAAAAACATATTCTCAGCCATTAGCTGCCAAAATTTCATCGATTTATGATGTTCAAATTTAAGGAGGATGATGAACTAGCATTAACCCCAAGCAATGTTAGAATTGTAATACTTTACCCAAAAATCAGTTGCCTTACCCAAAGTTGTGATCTCAATGCTTAGCTCAAAATTACAATCAAAGGCAGAGAGAGAGAGAGAGGAAAAGACAGAAATCAACTTTAGAGTGAGAGAGACGAACTTTACAATCAAAGGCAAAGGCAGTGTGAGAGAGACGGAGCTTTTTTTTTCTATAAAAATCAAACTAGGAAAAATTACATAATTCATACCTCTACTACTTTTAAAACCCACAAAAAATCACTTCCTCAGGCACTCAATATATCAAACAAAAAAAAATGAAAGCTAGAGGAATAGAATTTTTGTTCATTTGATTTTTGATCCTTCAAAAAAAGCAAAAAGCATAAAACATCATGAACACAAAAAATAACTAAAATCAAAGTATTCAGAGTACCCCAAAAAAAAACTTTCTTAAGTAACAAAATCGATTGATATTATTTTGTTTTTGATGAACAAAGTACAAACCACAAGCACCAATTACCCAAAAAAAAAACTTTCTTAAGTAACCAAATCGATTGATGTTATTTTGTTTTCGACTAACAAACCACAAGCATCAATTACCCAAATTTTTTTTTTTTCTTAATTAACCAAATCGATTGATATTGTTGCGTTTTTTTATGAACAAACCACAGCCCAAACCACAAGCAACAATTACCAAAAAAAAAACAGAACTTTCTTAATTAACCAAATCAATCGATATTATTTTGTTTTTAATGAACAAACTACAACCCAAACCACAACACAAATTGAAGCAAATATTGACAGAACATGAAGACACCACAATGCAAATTGAATTTTTGTCTTTTGATGAACAAACCACCACCCAAACCGTAGCCAAAATGCAAGCAAATATTGACAGAACGCATATATTGATAGAACAAATACTCACAGAACAAAGAGGACCACAACCCAAATTGAAGCAACTATCTGAAGCTTTGCTAGCACTATTTCCACCCGCAACATCGAGCGGTAGTCCACCCCATCTCTCTCAAAACTAGCGATGCCCACCATTTGCAAACCTAATTCTCTATTGTTGAAACGGCTGTAGTTCACCCCTCTCTCTCAAAACTAGAGGTGCCCTCCATTTCCAAACGTAACCCTCCATTATTGAAGTGGCAGTAGTCTACCTCATCTCTTTCAAAACTAGTGATAATTAGCAATGCCCTCCATTTGCAAACCTAAACCTCCATTCTTGAAGCGATTGACAGAGGGGTAGGTTCTTGCAGCTTTCTTCCATTTGACAAAGGGGTAGGATCCCTACAGCTTCCTTTCATTTGACAAAGGGTTAGGTTTTTGCGGCTTCCTTCCATTATTGGAAGGGCATGAAGCTATTGAAAGAGGGTTATGGTTATTGCGGGTAGGGTTAGAGAGAAAATGAAATAGAGAGAGAGTGAGAGAGGATGGTGCAAGACTCGTGTACCCCAACAAAAAGAGAAAATGTTACCGGCTGAGAGCCGTTTCTTAAGTTTACACCTAATTTTGTGACATTGAGACAGGTGTTATCCCAACCGTTCATTTAGATCCGAGGCCAACAAAGTAACATCCACATATTTTTTCTATGTGGGTGGGGTTACATAGAAAGTCGCCCCTTTCTTAAAAAATGTGGTTTATATAAAGAAATGACTTTAAGTGTAGAAGTAAGATTGTACATTTGAAACTCTCAAAGATTGTGTTGATTTAACACATCTTTTACAACAGTCAAATTTATATTGTTATTGTAGAATATTTATACATTGTATAGATTTTTTCTTCTTAAAAATCCACATTAGAGATGAATTTGTGGTAAAATATATATATTCACTCTAGATGCATTTTGGGTTTAGTTTCATAATGATGGGTCTCAAAGAATAATACATATGACTTGTGAAGACTGAAGAGTTAGAATTAGCCAAAAAATTGAATTTATTAAGCAATGTTCTTGTAATCTAGAGGCTCAAGGACCATGGAACCGACAATAGGAGATGGCGGTATCTTTGTGTGTAAAAGAGGGAGAGAGAGAGAGAGAGAGAGAGAGAGCTCTACACACCCTCAAAGCAATTGTTACATTGTGGTAAAGGGTGTGAAACCCATTTGGGCATGTGACATGACCAAATTGGCAAATACCCGTTTTTGTTGCCCTCATCTCCACATTGGTAGTTAGTAATTACCAGTATGACAACGGATATTATACTCTCGTAGGAGTATACTATCTTTTTAATCCCTTGGGTAAAACCCCATCGAGGATTAATTTTAAAAACCAAAAATCTCTCGAGATATACTTCTTCAACCTTAGTATTGTTGAGAGAAGTGTTCACAAAATCGAACCAAAGCGGTTAACCGGACATGGGCCCGGAAGCGGTTTATCCAACCTAGCCAGTAAACCGGCCGATTCAACCGCTCTAACCGGACAAGTTTCGAGCAGTCAAAAAAGTGTTGAAAAAAATACAAAAAAATCTACTAAAATATGAAAAACATATAAAGAATGATTAAAATAAAACACATTCAAATGAAGTTGAAAATTAATGAAAAATGAATTTTAATGCATCGATTTTTGCCTTGGAGTATTTTTAGAATTATTTGAAAAAGATAGGAAAATTTAAAAGTGAGTATTATTTTAATCTTTACCATATTGTAAAGAATATTAAAAAATACATTACAAATCAAATTCTTTATTTTTTAGAATTCATATACTTTTTTTAATTTTTTTTAAAATTACAGTTGATCACCAAAACCACTCAAAACCTGAACCGGCTAGCTCTTATCTAACCGAAATGGTTAGATTACTCGATTTTGCAAACAATTGTTGAAAGTCATCGCAAACTGTCGCACACGATGAAGGGGATAGCCGCCAGGAGTGGTGTAAGAGTAAACCTTTTGGTCATAAGGGCTAATTAGTGAATAATTCGTTTATTAGGGTTATTTCTCTTATTTTTAAATTTGGTTAAGATAGGAGTAGATAACTTAGGATCACTAGCGGACCTATTTTGTAGAATTGATTTGGGTAATAATTGTATGGATAAGGATCATAGAGTATAGGATATGGGTCTACCTAGTTGGATAGAAGAGATAGACATCTAGCAATGTTTACCTTATTAATAAGGTTCTTTATATAGGAGGACAGTGAAATGAGGCCAATAGACATGAACGAAGATTGGTGTACTCCTTTAGCAAGACAATCACCTTCGGCATTAGCCTCCGGGTAGCAGTGGCGGACGTCAGCCGTTATTGTTTTAATAATATCTTATATCTCATAAAAAATTATAATCAACCTCCATGGAACATTCGCTTTGCCTTCACTCCAAGCTATAATGTTTGTTGAATCCCCTTCTATAATCTTCGCTCCCGCAAATCTTGACAAGAGTATATATCTTCCAAAAAGCCTCTAGCATCAACTTCATTAACTGTAGTAACACCACAAGGGCCAAAATATGAACAAATAGTATGCTCCATATTGTCTCTTATCAATCCACCAAATCCAGTTGTGCCTTGGTTTTCAAAAGAGTTTTCCAAAAGAGTTTTCGATTTGATCTAGGACATTAACGTGAGTCCTTGGTTAGGCATCATGGAGAAAGCGTTATTAAGAAATGACTTGAAGCCAGTGAAGGAAAAGTTGGGCGGTCTAACTGGTAACCACTTGGTTAGATTAGATCTGGACACTGGCTAGTTTCGGTTTCTATTAGTTTTGGTGACCGTCAGGGTATTTTCAGGATTTTTTTAAAATTATATGAAATCTTAAAAAAATAAGGGATTTTATTTGTAACGCAATGTTTAATGCTTTTAATCCTTGTGGCAACTGTTGGAAATTGTTTTGGCCATTAATACTTATTTGTACATTTTCTCATCTTTTTTAAAAAATTTAAAAAATACCCTTGGCACAAATCGAATCTTTAAAATCTACTTTTTTTTATTAATTTTCAACTTTATTTGCATGTGCTTTGTTTAATTATTCTTTAAATGTACTTTTCATATTTTAGATTTTTTCTGTATTTTTTATTTTTTAACACGTTTTTTACCGCTTGAGACTTGTGAAGAAATTTAGAGGACAATATTTTTGTTGAGCTCTCTGCACCCCATAGAGAGGGACGTGGGTTCTATTTATAATTGTTATGTACTCATCCTTGATTGACTCAATAAAAAATATGATTATAACAAATCTGTACAGATAAAAAAGAGATTACAATATATCATTATCATTATTATTATTTAGATATATCATTCTCTATATCATTATCATCATTCCTATTACTCTCCCTCAAACCATTGTCAATGTAAAATATAGACAACTTGGTTGCTGTTGAACGATGTTGTGAAGTAAGAATACCTTTTGTAAGAATATCAGCAAGTTGTTCTATAGTTGAAACATAATCAATAGTAAGCTCTCAACTTTCAACCCTTTTTCGAATAAAATAATAATCTAGTTCAATGTTTTTGGTGAAGAACTAGATTAAAGGAAAGCTTAATTGCACTTTAGTTATTACAACGTAAAATTGCATGTTGAATTCTTATCCCCAATTCTGATAGAATGTTCCGGTACCAAGTGATTTCAGCAGTTGTAGAAGACATTGTTCTATATTATGCTTTTGAACTTGAGTGTGAAACAGCCTTTTGCTTTTCACTACTCCAAGATACTAGAGATACTGCAAAAAAAATATAAAATCCAGATACCGATCTTCTTGTGTCGGGATCTCCAGCCCAGTCTGCATCATAATAAGCAATAATGTTAATATGTCTTTCACCAATGGAAAAGAAAAGACCATCACCCAAGGAACCCTTCACATATCGGAGAAATATTTTGGCTGCTAAGAGATGCATCTCATGAGGATCATATATAAATTCACATACTTGATTGACAACATAGGTGATATCTGGTCGAGTGAATGTAAGATACTGTAGACCACTAACTAGACTTCTATACTTTTTTAGATCTTGCACATGATCACCATCTCTAGTAGATAATTTCTTTGTTGCAACGATTGACGTTGGTGACGGCTTACAGTTACTTATTTTAAATTTTTCTAGCAAATCCAATGCATACTTGTGTTGTGTCAATTTCATACCTTGTCTCATGCGCTCAACTTCCACACTTAAGAATACTTTAGATTTCCAAGATCCTTCATAACAAATTGTGCTCCGAACATTATCTTTAGCTATTTTATTTCATCCTCATCATTACATGTTACAATGATATCATCAACATAGACAAAGCACCATCACTAACTTTTGTCCTTTCCTTTTGAAAAATAAAGAGTTCTTTATAACACTTCGAGAATAACCCATATAAGAAAGGCTTTGCAGAAGCTTTCAAACCTAGCTCGTGGGGCTTGTTTGAGACCATATATTGTATTCTTTAATCTACACAAAAGATTAGACCCTTTGGATTCTCCATACCCTGGTAGTTCCTCAATGTAGACTTCTTCTTGGAGATCACCATGTAAAAAGTCATTTTTGACATCTAACTGATGTAATGTCCAACTACGTAGATTAGCCATTGCTAATGCTAGTATGATAGTTCCCATTTTCATAACAGGACTAAAAATTTCTTCATAGTCCAACCCATACTTCTAATCGCAACCTTTAGCCACCAATTTCACTGTATCTTTCAATAGTATTGTCAGCTTTGTACTTGATATTATAAAACCACTTACATCCAACAACATTCTTATGTTTTGGTCTAGGTATAAGATCGCAAATATGTACTTAGGGTATTTTAGGACTTCTCTGTAGGTATTTGGTTATGTATGTTTAATGAGCATAATGAGAAATGATTAATGTTCAAGAAGGTGTTCACCATAGGACACCCATTCTTCTATCAAAAAGAACCTTCGTGGTTGAACATCTATAGAGGATCGATGTGGCTTATTATTGTGGGTTGGTGTACTTGAAGTACTTCCTATGGAGGGATTAACGTTGTCATCATCACTCGGTACTTGGCCAATAGTTGCATCTATCAAAGACTCATAACCACTTTGCAACAATGATTGAGATCTAGTCGATGACATGTCCTTGGCAGATAATATAATAAAAGAAGGTAAATGTTATGATCTAGCAAATTTTCTTTATTTCCTTGTAGAATCATCCCTCATCAAAGGTCACGTAACGAGAAACATATATCTTTCCGCATGCTCGTTATTTTACCCAACAAACACATATTCTTCCGCCTTTGCAAAGAGTTTCCATCTTAAGGATTTATTAATATGAACGTAGTACATGCAACCGAAAGCACGTAAAATTGAATAATCGGGAACTTTTCCTGTAAGCATTTGATATGGGGACATGTTGTTTGGATTCACAAAGGTTGGTAAACGATTAATAACAAACACAACTGTATGAAATGCCTCACTTCAAAAATGCATCGGTATCCTACTATGAAATATTAAACACAACTATAATTTTCTGATGTGTCTGTGTTTTCGCTCTACCACACGATTATGAGTAAATGTATGTGGACAAGAGAACTGTTGTTTGATACTAAGACGAAACCAGAAGAGACGAGATGAGGGAGAGTTATTAGATGCAAATTTTGGATGCAAGTGCGTTTGACGAGACAAAATTCTTTTTAGAGACTAGAGAAAAAATTTCATGAGATTTTTTTTTACGAGGTAAATTTCTTTGAGACGAGAGAGACTGTTTTTTTGAAGACGAGAGAATTTGTTTTTGACAAGGCAAAATTTCTTGAGAGAGAGAAATTTCTATTAACGGATGAGGGCATTTTTTGTTTTTTTTTTTTGATTTTTGAGAGAGAAATAATTTAGAGAGTGGAAAAGAGGAATTTTTAGAGCGAGAGAGAGGCTAAAATTTTTAGATTAAAAGAGAAAAAAAATTTTGAATTTTTTTTTGACGAATGTCTAGGATCGAGAGAGAACTGAAATTTTAGAGAGAGAAACCGATCGATTTTTTTTTGAGGAATTTTTAGAAAGAGAAACTATAACTTTGAGACGAGAGAGACTTTTTTTTGGAGACGAGAGAATTTGTTTTTGATGAGGCAAAATTTCTTGAGACAAGAGAAATTTCTATTAAGGGATGAGGGCATTTTTTTTTTATTTTTTTTTTGTTTTTTTGAGAGAGAAAGAATTTAGAGAGTGGAAAAGATGAATTTTTAGAGAGAGAGAGAGAGAAGAGAGAGGCTGAAATTTTTAGATTAAGAGAGAACAAAATTTTTTGAATTTTTTTTGACGAATGTCTAGGATTGAGAGAGAACTGAAATTTTAGAGAGAGAAAAACTGAAATTTTAGAGAGAGAAATAGATCGCATTTTTTTTGAGGGATTTTTAGAGAGAGAAACTATAACTTTGAGATGAGAGAGACTTTTTTTTTGGAGACGAGAGAATTTGTTTTTGATGAGGCAAAATTTCTTGAGACGAGAGAAATTTCTATTAAGGGATGAGGGCATTTTTTGTTTTTTTTTTGTTTTTGAGAGAGAAAGAATTTAGAGAGTGGAAAAGAGGAATTTTTAGAGAGAGAGAGGCTGAAATTTTTCGATTAAGAGAGAACAAAAAATTTTTGAATTTTTTTTGACGAATGTCAAGGATCGAGAGAGAACTGAAATTTTAGAGAGAAAAACAGACCGAATATTTTTTGAGGAATTTTTAGAGAGAGAAACTATAACTTTCCTAATTGAAGAATCTGCTCTGATTCCATAAAGAAATTTAGAGGACAATATTTCTATAGAATTCTCTTCACCCCATAGAGAGGGATGAGTATTCTATTTATAATTCTTATATACTAATCTTTGATTGACTCAATCAAGATGTGATTACAACAAATCTATACAAATAAGAAAGAGATTACAATATATATTTATCATTATCATTCTCTAGATCCATTATCATCATTTTTATTAACTTGCCCCGTTCTATTAGAGTATGTATATATTGATATACATCATTACGAATACATAATGAGATATGTATATGCATGGATATATATCTCTTAGGTGTCTCTTGATTATGATAAGATTAGTTAGTAGTTATCCATAACCGTTAGTATTTATCTTTAATTGTTACTAACCGTATAAATATATACGAGTCTTGCATATTCTTTATTGCTCAATCAATAGAAAGAGAGTTCTTTAATAATTTTCTATGGGGGCTTAATACCTAAATATACAGAAATACAGTTTCTAATAGGTTAGTACGGTTGAATCGATAAGTTTAGCAATTAGGCGAATTGAACCGCTTTCGAGTCTATATTCGGTTAACCATTCTGATTCGATTTTTCCTACACTGCTTCAAGCAATACTTACTCTCGTAGTTAGGTTCTTTTATATATTAGGACCATGACGTGAGCGCTTTACGCATTAACTCAAGTCCATGGTGAAGAGTTGTGGGGGAGAGCGTGAGTTGGAAAGAGAGAGAGAGGTGGTTTTATGTTTTCTAGAGCTTTTTTTTTCTGGTTAATAAAAGTTGAGTAATTCTCTCTCTCTAGATTTGGTTCGCACGTGTGTGCATGGTTTCTGTACATGATTTTATTCAAATGTTTCTAATTGCGCGTTGGTGTTCATTGTGAGCGTGAATTTTTTGCCGAGACTCAACAAGATTAACCTCAAGAAAAAATTTCTTAATTGCACTTTTTATGTACTTGAAAAAAATGATGTTTATGAGATAGAATAGAAATAGTTCAATTTTTAGTGGGTGAGATCTAAGTATTAGAAAACTCAAAATTTTCAATTTTTTTTTTGAGAATAATAATATAGGTATTCTTAAGAGTTCCCAAAATTTCCAATTGAAAAAGTCCTGTAGTCTTTAAAACGAGAGAGTAAATGTACACTATGCTCTCACAAAAGCATAGTGCACATCCCATTTCTTACGTGCCATAAATTAGAATGAGGGAAGCAGTACTAGAAAATAGAAAGGAGTACAATATGATCCATACGATGGGTATGACAATAAAAATTGTCAAAATGCATCACCGTCTGATATAGATGACAAGGGAAGGACATTCGGACCTGTTAGAACACGGCGTAACCTACATGGTGGGTCCCATTCTTTAGCAATTTCAGTTTTCATTGGTGATTATCAATTTTTTTGTGATGTATTTTTATATGTTAAAAAAAAAAAAAAAAAGTGCAGTTTGTATAGAGTTGAGGCTATAAACAATCAAAGTAGAACCCACATTCAAATAGTGTTGAAAACTATGGTTTTAATATTGAAAATCATTTTGATAGCCTTAAAATATATTTTTATCTTAAATTATAAAATTTAAAGCTTAAAAAATAATGTAGATCAAGTAGATCTATGAAAACTTAAAAATCTTGAAAATTGATGGTCCAAAAATGTGTTACAAGATGCACTATTTCCAAAACTTGAAATCCATTTTTTTCTCATGTCCATGCATCTTGATGTTGAGATGAGCAATTTGAGGATGTTTGAGCATCAAAAGGCTCAAATTTGATTCTTTAGAGCCTATCTCTATATAAACATTTTCCAAAAAAAAATGGTGGGTTCCATTCTTTTTTCCACCAGCATAGATCTTGATTTGATCAAATAGACTCGGAATAATTCTTCAATAATATGGATCATAGTATACTTCCACGTGGAATAGACCTAGAAAGTTTGTGTGCACATCGTGTATAGTGTTTGTTGTGCATCATATCATCGTTCCTTCTTAGCAAACAACAGAGATCTACCATTCTTTGTCTGGGCGAACAATGCAAAAGAGCACCTCAGCGCCACATCGTCATCATCTATCATCGGAGCGAACAATGGAGATCATCTCATCCTAATACACTGGTACTATATAAAAAACTCCAATAGAAATCATGTACTAACACCGAATATCATATTGTTAAAAAAAAAATAATCCAGTATCACTTCCGTAACGGTGGGATTATTGGTTTTTGGGTGAGTCAATGGGGAGAGGGACCCTACCTTTGGTCGGAATTGAGCCTAAGACGTAGTGTTACAAATCGTCAAGCGATAGTGAATTAAGCTCCGGCTCTTTTCCTATGGCGGGCCTGTTAATATCTTTGAAAATTAATTTCTAAGACATTAGGCATCTCCAATGATTCCACACCCAAATTAGGAGAGAAATCTTATCTTTCCACAGCCAAATTAGGGGAGGGGAGAAATCGTCTCGTGATCTCTATGTCACCTAATTTTTGGGAAACGGTTTTCCCAAAATTAATTTGAAGACTCTACTTTAAAGCTATTTGACCTTCTTTTGCCAAAGCTAAACATTTTTTATTGTGTATGTTTCCTTAGAAACCGTGTTAACATTGATGCCTTTCAGGGGTAAAACCGTCGCCTCGATAATTAAAGGCCATCTAACAAGAACACAAGTTAATGTATATAAGAGTGTTAATGTATATAAGAGTGTTAGCAAAATCGAACTGGAACCGTTTGAAATAAAAAAGAAATCCAACAAAAACTCATGGGTTTTGCATAATATAACGTTCACGGATACAAATAATAGTGTACTGCTAAATAATGGGTGCTATTTCAATGTTTTTTTTTTTAAAATCGGTCTGATTAGGTAAAAAGCCACTTGGCTAGCTTAAAAAACGGCTAGTTCGTGTAGATTCGGGCCGGTTTTGGGCCGAAAATCTTTTGGGGTGTTATGTATGCTTATTAGAACACCAAAGCTGGAACTAACCGAAATCGTGAAGGTCCTGCTTCCGGTTTGAATCGGCCCTTTTTTCCAACATTGGTATATAAAGTGCAAAACATTTTTAAAAAGGACATAGGTTCTATGCGGCCAGCTCGCATTATGTAGAAATGCAGGCATGGCAATATATATATATTTTAAATATATTTTCATCCTAATTTTTAAAAAATATATAATATTTAATATAGAGATCATGAATATGAAAAATGAATAAATTTTAAAAATTAAAAATAATAATTATATTAGAAAAACATTTGTACCGTTAGTTATATTTGTTTTGAGCAATGGTTTAAAAAGCGGATCGGTGACCCGGATCGAGCACCTGAAAAATCGATCCGGATCGGGAGTCGGGTGAATCGATCAGAATAAAGCTTCAAAAAAATCCGAAAAAATTATTAAAATTCATTATAAATATTGGTTTTAAGGAATTCAATAAGAAATGAGGGTACTCCATTAAGAATTTTCATTTCTTTGCATGAATATGAGAATATTGATATGTTCTTTCCCTGCATGAACTACTATTTATCATTTAATTTACATCACACAAAAGGATAAACATAGAATTATCATGGAATAAGTGTATCAACATACATGGACTACAATAAAGCATACAATTAGTAATATACGATCTAATAATAAAATGACAGACGACGTCGTTCTTCTTCTTGGTCATGCTGGTGCCATTGATTGAATTCGTTTGACAATTCATTGATTCGATCTAAAAACGAATCATCGCTATTAGCAAACGTCTGACAATACCCAAATCCCTGAGTGTTAGTGTTCTGTTGTGTTCCCAATCCAAAATCCCGAAGCATGTTCATCCTTCATGCTCACCTACACTGTCGTGCTCATCCCTACACTGTTGCTGTTGGGACTCGATATGTGAATAATATGGTTGGGATAGGGTGGCCTCAAAATCATCATCTCTCTCATTTTCCCTTCGACCCCCTTCCCACTCTCCCTTATTAGGTGCAATATCACCGACATCTCCGACGAATTGTGGATACGTTGGTTGGCTGCTTCCTCTTTCATGCTGGTCATCACCTTCTTCAAGATCTTCTTCACCGATAGCATCAAGGAACGCTCTCTTGTGCAACACTGGCTCCTCCTCTTCTACTACCCATTAGTCTGCTGTGTCTGTGACAAATATTGTGTCTAAGTCTATCGGCCCATAGTCTTCAAGCTTCCTTCTTATTTGTCGCTCTCGGAGATTTAAGTTATAATGAACGTAGACTAGTTTATGAAGCTTCTCCGAAGCGAGTCGATTCCTCTTAGTAGTGTGCAACTATTGGAACGTACTCCAGTTGCGCTCACAGCCAGTAGCATAACATGTTTGGGAGAGTACCTTGATTGCTATCCTCTTTAGGAGAGGTGCATCAGTACCATATATCTCCCACCATTCAACTGGATTAAAATGCAAAAAGCATTGTAAGGGCAATAACAATTTATAAAATTAAATATATGAATGAACGAAATATTAGGGAGGGGATAACCTGGATCCATCTTAGTTCGAGAATTCCTGATAAGTTTAGTTCTAAAGGTTCCTATAGCATCCCTATACATAGCAAACTAAAACAAATATATTTTGTTTTAGTGCATTATTCCTCACAAATATAACAACTCAATGAAGTTCTTATCCAAACATTAAATAATACATCTTGTATTGCTGCTACTTGGTTTTGATGGCTTCGCTCCAACCTTGCAATAATGTATCTGACCCTTTCCATAATCTTATGGGGATGTTTAAGTGTCAAATAGAAAAAATTTGGGTTAAAGTAGTAACCTAGAAAATATATAGATAGAAAATTGTCATTTACAATTTCATAAAAAAATGATTTAAAATGAAACATTCTAATGATATAAATATATATTTACCAGCATAATGAATTAGACGTCCAAATTTGGTGTTCTACCTCCTTTCTATAATCTCGATCACTTTGCTAGCAAAACTACACTTCTCCTCAATAACTGAGTTCGCCCTCTCGATACCTTCATAAAGGATGCCCATAGTAGCTTTCTTGTCAGCATTCACCTTTCTTAACACCGTGACCAAAGGGGCAATGGCCTCTACAACACTGGAACATCGAAACCAGAACCTCCTATTTGAGACTATGCCGTCCACTTTTATACCGGTACTGGACTTCGAGAGGTGGTCATTTAACCACTCTTTACAGGTAAACAATCTCTTTAATGTACCTTCAGATTCCCGAATGGAGTCAACAACTAAGTAATCGGTCGCAAAGTGGGTTATGGCAGGCCTGATTATCTCTTTTTTCTTAGCGTGTTCTCTAAACAGAAATAACATTTTAGAGTGGTTGTATATAAATCTCGACACCAACCTCTCTTCCTCTAGAGTCTCCTTCACAATTTTGATCTCACTGATCTCCGCTAACATAAGATCGATGTTGTGTGCAGCACACGGGGTCCATACTAGATGCTTCTTCTTATCCATCAACTTGCTACCTGCAGAAACACATGCACGCGCATTATCCGTAATAAACTGAACTACATGCTTATCTCCCACCTCCTCAAAGATCTGATCATATAGTCATATGTAGAAGTTTACATCCTTCTTCGTCCCTAATATGTCTTTGATAGACAAAAAAACAATACCTTTTGGGGAATACGCCAAGAAATTTAAAAACTCCTTTTTGCTAACTTTATTCAACCAACCATCACTCATGAGAGTAATACCTATCATCGGCCAACTCAGTTTTTATTCTTCAATCCACTTTGTAACTTCGTCCACCTCTTCATCTAATATTGTCCCACTGAGCTCATATGCTGTCGAGGGTTTTACCCCGGGCCCGACTCTCTGAATTGCACTGACCATAGGTGGAAAATATAGGCTATTGGCTGCATCAAAAGGAATCCTTTTATCGTAGAACCATTTACCAACATATCTCTTCAATATGGTTCTTGTACCTTTAACCATACCTTTAGGGTCATCTGTTGTGACTCAGGCTTTGAGAAATGGGTCTATACGACCATGACTTGTAATACTAACAATCCTAGGTAACCTATAAACAATTTCATCAACGTCTGATTCTTCTTGATACATATTGCCATCAACCCCTTCATACATATTTGAGCTGGGCCCGCCATACATGCTCGAGTTGGGCTCACCATGCATGTCTGAGCTAGGGCCACCATGCATGTCTGAGCTAGGCCTACCATACATGCCCATCTCATAACCACCAGGCAATCTAAACCCGCGTTCCCTCTGGTATGTTTCATGTAAACTCATTCTTGTGGCATCTCCAAGTCATTATTATATTGCTCTTTTAGATCATTCCCACTTGATGGCGTATGTAAACTAGCTATCTCCTCATCCATCCTTTGCCTTGCAATTTTTTTTCCTCTAGTAGCCTTGAGAAATTCCGCCATATGCTCTCTTACATTATTAGGGACACTATTGTATGCAGAAACATCTCCTTTAACCCCTGCCAAGTGTTGCTTGAACCTATGTACCTCACTACTTATCACTTCTTGACAGTAATTATAAATAATTTTGTCTTTCTTGTTGGGATCAAGTCTGACCCCATGTTGTCATGCAGGTCTTCTGTAGATCTTGCCATGATTCAACTTTAAAATGTAAAAGGTTAAAAATTAACCTGACAGTTGAACATAAAAAATAATCACCATGTGTATTGATAATATGTAGGGATAGTCCATGAAGTTATATTTGTTAGTTAATGCAAAATACTTCTATTGACAAAAATATTTTAATCCTTATTGGGAAAAATAATTTATTTATGCAACATTATAGATAAAAATAGCCTATATCAGCCACTATATAAAGAATAATATATTTACATTGATATAGTATCAATAAAAAATATATTTACAATGGTATAGTAATTCACAATGCCAATACATATGGACTTGTCACAAATCTTCATTTCGACAAATATGAATTAGTTCCTACTGAGAAAAAAAAAATATTTATGCAACATTATAGATAAAAAAAAGTCTGTATAAGTCACACGTGCCAAGTATTCATACATCTCAATTACAAATATGCAAGATAATATAATAAAAAAAACAAGCTCCAAACATGCCTATAACTCAATTATCAAGAACATACATTTTTTGCATTAAAAATTTAATAATAAAATTGATAACTGCAAGCTAATATAATTATCATACATGATATTTTATAATGATATTCACTTTAATTCCTCGTGATAATACAGTTTAACAACATGTATTTTTTGCATCAAAAATTTTAAAAATTTAAAATACTTTTTTAATGTAAAACTGCATTAAAAATATAATACAGTTTAACAACATGTATTTTTTGCATTAAAATTTTAAAAAATTTAAAATATTTTTTTAATGCAAAACTGCATTAAAAATATAATATAGTTTAACAACATGCATTTGTTAATGTATTTTTTTGCATTAACAACAAATTAAAAAATGCAGTTTTGCATTAAAAATATAACAACATGCCACAATTTTTTTACAATGATATTTACTTTAATTCTTATGATAATACAGTTTAACAACATGTATTTTTTGTATTAAAAATTTAAAGAATTAAAAATACTTTTTTTAATGAAAAAAAGCATTAAAAATATAATACAGGTTAACAACATGTATTTGTTAATGTATTTTTTTGCATTAAAAAAAAAAAAAAATACAGTTTTGCATTAAAAATATAATAACATGTATTTTTTTGCATAAATAATCTATCATCATGCAAATTTTTGAACTAGAAATTTAAAAATAAAAATTAAAAGTATGTTTAATTCCTCATGATAATCAAAAACGATTTTTTGAAAACTCACGATTTCGCAAAAAAATTGATCATGAATAAAAAAAAAAAAAACCACTTCATCACAGACATCAGTCATTCAATATCAAAAATCAATATTAAATTGAATAAATCAGATAAAATTGAATACATGAGATGATAAACAACACTATAAATCAAAACCCAATAAATTTAACACATTCTTTGCAAAATATTTACTAAAATTGTGAAAATGGCGGAAAAAAAAAAGTTCACTTTTTCTTTAAAAGACATCACTCTTATTTTCTATAAACTCCAACTGAAAGTGGATAAATATAATCAAATTGAATATATCTAATAATAAAAAACACTACAAAGAATCAAAACCCTATAAATTTGATACATGATTTGTAAAATATTGACTGGATTTGATCACTTGGGGAAAAAAAAAAAGAAAATTGATCCGTACCTTCTAACTCAAAATTGATATGTATTCCTCCAAGATAATTACAAATTATGAACACAAAATTCTGACCAACACTCTTACAATCACTCAGCCTGAAATTTTACAAAAAATAAAGCATTATTTCGATTGAAATCGTGAAAATGGCGGAAAAAAAAAAAAAAACACAGTCCACTTTTTTTTTAAAATAAATCACTCTTATTTTCTATCAAATCCAATTCAAATTGAAAAAATATAATCAATCTGAATATATCTAATGAAAAACAACACTACAAAGAATCAAAACCCTATAAATTTAATACATGATTTGTAAAATATTGACTGGATTTGATCGCATGGGGAAAAAAAAAACTAAGTTTTTACCTGTTTTTCGTGCATCGGTGCTTTCTAACTCAAAATTGATATGTATTCCTCCAAGATAATCACAAATTATGAAAAAAAAATTATGACCAACACTCTTACAATCACTCAGCCTGAAATTTTACAAAAAATGAAACTTTATTTCGATTGAAATCGTAAAAATGGCAGAAACAAAAAAACAAAAAACCGTCCACTATTTTGTTAACAGACATCACTCTTATTTTCTATAAAGATCAACTCAAATTAAATAAATATAATCAAATTGAATATATCTAATGATAAACAACACTACAAAGAATCAAAACCCTATAAATTTAATACATGATTTGTAAAATATTGACTGGATTTAATCGAATGGGGAAAAAAAAAAAACTCTTAGTTTTTACTTATTCTTCGTGCATCTGTACCTTCTAACTCAAAATTGATATGTATTCCTCCAAGAAAATCACATATTATGAACACAAAATTCTGACCAACACTTTTACAATCACTTAGAGTGAAATTTTATAAAAAATGAAGCTTTATTTCGATTGAAATCGTGAAAATAGCGGAAACAAAAAACAAAAAACACTCTACTGTTTTGTTAACAGACATCACTCTTATTTTCTATAAAATCCAATACAAATTGAATAAATATAATCAAATTGAATATATCTAATTGTAAACAATACTACAAAGAATCAAAACCCAATAAATTTAATACATGATTTGTAAATTATTGACTGGATTTGATCGCATGGGGGAAAAAAAAAAGACAGAGTTTTTATCTTTTTTTCGTGCATCCATGCCTTCTAACTCAAAATTGATATGTATTCCTCCAAGATAATCACAAATTATGAACAAAAAATTCTGACCAACACTCTTACAATCACTCAGCTTGAAATTTTACAAAAAATGAGGCCTTACTTTGATTGAAATCGTAAAAATGGCGGAACAAAAAAACAAAAAACAGTCCACTGTTTTGTTAACAGACATCACTCTTATTTTCTATAAAATCCAACTCAAATGGAATAAATATAATCAAATTGAATATATCTAATGATAAACAACACTACAAAGAATCAAAACCCAATAAATTTAGTACATGATTTGTAAAATGTTGACTGGATTTGATCGCATGGGGAAAAAAAAAAAAAACTGAGTTTTTACCTATTCTTCGTGCATCAGTGCCTTCTAACTCAAAATTGATATGTATTCTTCCAAGATAATCACAAATTATGAACACAAAATTCTGACCAACACTCTTACAATCACTCGGCCTGAAATTTTACACAAAATGAAGCTTTATTTCGATTGAAACAGTGAACATGGCGGAAAACAAAAACAAAAAAAGTCCACTGTTTACTTAACAGACATCGCTCTTATTTTCTATAAAATCCAACTCAAATTGAATAAATATAATCAAATTGAATATATCTAATGATAAACAACACCACAAAGAATCAAAACCCTATAAATTTAATACATGATTTGTAAACTATTGACTAGATTTGATGGCATGGGGAAAAAAAAACATGAGTTTTTACCTGTTTTTTGTGCATCCGTGCCTTCAAAAGCAAAATTAATATGTATTTATCAAAGAAAATAACAAATTATGAACACAAAAGTCTGACCAACAATCTTACAATCATTCAGCCTGAAATTTTGCAAAAAATGAATCTTTATTTCAATTGAAATCGTGAAAATGGCGGGAAAAAAAAAAACTGTCTATTGTTTTATTAACAGACATCACTCTTATTTTCTATAAAATCCAACTCAAATTGAATATATCTAATGATTAATAACACTACAAAAAATCAAAACCCTTTAAATTTAATACATGATTTGTAAAATATTGACTGGATTTAATCGCATGGGGAAAAAAAAAAAAAAACTGAGTTTTACCTTTTCCTCGTGCATCAGTGCCTTCTAACTCAAAATTGATATGTATTCCTCCAAGATAATCGCAAATTATGAACACAAAATTCTGACCAACACTCTTACAATCACTCAGCTTGAAATTTTACAAAAAATGAGGCTTTATCTCTAGTAAAATCGTGAAAATGGCAGAAAAACAAAAAAACAAAAAACAGTCCACTATTTTGTTAACGGACATCACTCTTATTTTCTATAAAATCCAACTCAAATTGAATAAATATAATCAAATTGAATATATCTAATGATAAACAACACTACAAAGAATCAAAACCCTATAAATTAATGCATGATTTACAAAATATTGACTGGATTTGAGCGCATGGGGAAAAAAAAACTGAGTTTTTACCTGTTCTTAGTGCATCTGTGCCTTCTAACTCAAAATTGATATGTATTCCTCCAAGATAATCACAAATTATGAACACAAAATTCTGAGCAACACTCTTACAATCACTCAGCTTGAAATTTTACAAAAAATGAGGCTTTATTTCAAGTGAAATCGTAAAAATGGCAGAAAAAAAAAAAAACAAAAAACAGTCTACTATTTTGTTAACGGACATCACTCTTATTTTCTATAAAATCCTACTCAAATTGAATAAATATAATCAAATTGAATATATCTAATGATAAACAACACTACAAAGAATCAAAACCCTATAAATTAAATACATGACTTGTAAAATATTGACTGGATTTGATCGCATAGGGAACAAAAAAAAAAAAACGAGTTTTTACTTGTTTTAGGTGCATCCGTGCCTTCTAACTCAAAATTGATATGTATTCCTCCAAGATAATCACAAATTATGAACACAAAATTCTGACCAACACTCTTACAATCACTCAGCCTGAAATTTTACAAAAAATGAAGCTTTATTTCGATTAAAATCGTGAAAATGGTGGAAACCCTAAAACTCACTCTCGAACCAAATTTGTTGATAAAAAACGGTGGTTTTTAATTCCTCTTATTGAGTGAAAATGATTCGAAATTTGAATTAAAGCATGTAATATTCGTTCATACGCCTGAAAACATTGAAAATCGATAAAAAAAAACAAAAAAAATCAAAATCTCGTGAAGAATACTGTTCAACCTGTGTTCTTTCGGGTTAATCGAGATTCTACTATTGGGTCTCGGACTGGTTTTGAGATGAACTACCTATTTGCATTCATCTTTTGAGATGCCTATTGTAGAAACGTGGTCCCGCCGGCATTAAACAACAGGTCATTGAAAAATGTACGGTCGTCAACTTAGATACGTTTATAATGTTGTTCGTAAAAAGGCGGGAAGTTTTTACGGCACGGTAGAAGGTGCCACCGTAAGCCTCTGGAGGACCCCACGGACCACAAGACGGTGTATTCTTGCCGGTCGTCGGTGGCCGCGTGCTCTCACAAGTAGCTCCACGTGGCAATCTACGACTGGTTGGAGCATGGTGCCCTTGTCGTTGCTTCTGTCGTCGCTGTAGCGAAAACCAGTCTTAAAGTTAATTAATAACCGAAAAGTAGGAAAAGCATGATCCCACGAGATCGTACTGTACACTTAGATGAAAGAGCTGCTTAACCATTTTTTCTCAATTAAAATTTTGGATTCGACCAATGAATCACATTTTAAAAAAACAAAAAAAAGATTTTGGTTTTTTTCACACTTATATTTGACCATAAAAAAATCAGCGACCTTTGATAGATACATGCAAAGGTTATTTTGAGGAATTTTCTTTTAAAAGTTGGGAGGTGGATTCGGAAAATAGTGTACAGTAAAGATTATATGTTCCACCGCGGCGAATGGAATCTTTTGACGAAAAGGAAGAACTGACGTCGATAGACGAGCGAGAAAATATAAAACAAAAAAAGGGAAACATGTATAGTATGTTCCTGCTGGATAACACTGCACAACAACTCCCTGGGACAAAATAGCTCTTTAGGAGGAATTTCTTTTTTTTTTAATAACAGATTTTAAGATCCATGTAAGTATTACTAGATTACTCTTTTCATAGGAAAGTTTTGGATTTTGAACTCCTGTATCTCTAAATATTTTCCTCTAAAAATTAGATTAAAACATCTTTTCTTGAGGCACAAAGAGAGGGCAAGTCTTTTTTTTTTTTTCCTTTGAGGTGGGTCAGTGGGTGCTAGGTATTACATCGGATCTAAATAATACCATAAGATATTCTACTACCATAATATTAGAATTTTTCCTGAGAGAATAATCATGTAGCAGTTCTTAAGTTGTTTTCAAATTTTCAGATTGAAAAAAATCTCCCCAAGTAAATCTTCTAACCAAGGGAGTAAAAGTATACTTTGCTGCGGAGGGAGCATAGTACATGAACTCATAAATAATATTTGCATTATGAGTTTTGTCTGAAAGAGTGTATAGATAGTACACTCCCGCAGGAGTACAAAATCCCTTGGAAAAAAAGAGTGGAGAGAGAGGGAGGGGGAAGAATGTTGGGGCAAATTGGGTTTCAAATGTTTCTCTCTCCTCTGCAACCTCAGATTCCGAAGAAAGAGGAGAGTGTGTATCTCTTTTTGACAACCCGGAAACAGTCCTCCAAATCCAGTTCCCCCTTCTCTCTAACGCAAACCGAGGGGGAGAGAGAAAGTGCATATCCCAAATCCAGGTACATTTTGTAGAGAGAGAGAGAGGGAAAGCGTGTCTTATTTCCAAATCCAGTTGAATCTCTGCGACCTTATCTCTTACTCTCTGAAACCCAAGATGAGAGAGACATCTCTTAACTCCAGATCTCAGGTCCACTAGTTCAGTAGAGAGAGAGAGTGAGCAATCTAAGAGATAGAAGGAGCTCATCTGGAACCCTAATTTTAGAGAGAGAAAGAGGACCTTCCACTTTCTCTCTCTAGACCTAGTTGGGTCTGGTGACACACTCCCATTCTCCATTCTCTCCTTCTCTCTCTCTCCCACAATCCAAACCCCCCCAAACTGTCGAGCACCCTCCTCCTCCTCCTCCTCCTCCTCCTCCACCTCTCTGCCTCCTCTTCCTCTCTCTCTCTTCACAATGTTAACATAACCCACCTCCTCTCCTCCCACCCCTCCCTCTCCACCTTCTCGAATCTCCTCTCGACCACCGGCCTCGCCTCGGACCTCTCCCACCGCTCCTCTCTCACTCTCCTTGCCATCCCGAACCCCGTTCTTGATCCCCTTCTTCCCCATTTCACTCCATCCCAATTCTCCGATATCCTCCGCTTCCATGTCCTCCTCCGCTATCTTGACCCCTCCCTCCTCCGCCAGATCCCCCCCAGCGGCGTCCTTGTCACCACCCTCTTCCAAACCACTGGCCGTGCCGAAGATGACAGGGGTGCCCTCAACCTCACCCGTCGCCCTGACGGATTGATTTCCGCCGCCCCTTCTAGGAGCCGCTACCTCAATACTACGACGCTAGCCAATTTTGTGACCTCTGTTCCTTACGTGATTAGTGTATTCTCTGTTTCGACTCTTCTAGTTCTGGAGTCTCCCGAGCTTACAACATCGGAGACCCATCCTCCGCCGGAGGCTTTGATAAATATAACGAAGGTTTTGGCCGACTCAGGCGGGTTTGAGGTGGTGGCCGCCATGATAGCAGCTTCAGGAGTGGCGGCAGAGTTTGAATCCGATGAGCAGGGTGCAGGGATCACTGTCTTTGCCCCGACCGACGAGGCGTTTTCCGCCCTTCCCCCTCCCGAAAAGCTCCAAGATTTATCAGCTGATAAAAAAGCAGTGGTGCTTAAGTACCATGTTCTCCATTGCTACTACCCTTTGGGATCTCTGGAGTCAATTGTGAACCCAGTTCAGCCAACTCTGGCAACGGAGCAAAAGGGGGCCGGACAATTCACGCTGAACATCACGCGCGCGAACAACACGGTGGCCATCGACACCGGTTTGGTGCAGGCCTCCATAACGAGAACGGTGTTCGATCAGAATCCGGTGGCTGTATTCGGGATCTCACATGTGCTGCTGCCAAGAGAAGTGTTTTCCGGAGTGTATTCTTCGACAGGGGGTTCGCCAGAGTACGCGCCACCACCGGAGTTGCCTCTAGAGGCTCCGGAAACAGAGGCACAGCCGACCAGGTTCTCGGCGGCCCCCGGGAGAGACGTGGGCGCTTCCATTGGCCGGAGGATTGGGGTGTGGAGGGGATTTGTGATTATCGGATGGGTTTTTGCATTTTTGTAGGGGTTTTTGCAGGTGAGAGGGTTTTTTTTTTTTTCTTTTTCTGTAATTTAATTTTGATGCTGCCAAGGCAGCACATTGATGGATTCTTGGAAGAGAGAGAGAAGGAATAAAGGGGGAGGGGGTAGAGGCGCCATTGCCACTGTAAAGGGTGGTCTATTTTTTATGATTCTGTCTTTTACTTTTGCTATCAATCATGATGTAACAAAATTATTTTTTGTTCTTTTTCCGTTTTATTTTATCTGAAAATATTATAAATTAATTATCACTGGTTAGAAATCGATCGATCACTTGTAACCTCATTGTATTAAAAGTAAATGTTCCGTTTAAACTTCGGACCGAAAATTGCTCGAGTCAAAATGAGTTAAATTGGAATCAGACCCTCTAATTCCAGATCCAATTCTGATTTTCGGAACACTCATTAAAATGTTATACGCTTGTGGATCGGCTTTTTTGGATCCACATTTTATTGGTCCGTGAAGTATATGTTGATTAGAAATCTTTTGGTGATTGTATAGAATGAAACCATTTATGTTATTAGATGTTAAATTAGATGGGTAGGGATGTATCATAAAGTTGGAAAAAATTGTGTTGTAGACTTTTTAAGTATATGGACGAGTGCGATGGAGACCTTGTAGTCTCTTTGCATTCTTTTATAGGCTTTTCCATATCACCTATATTTTGTGTTTTTGTTTGTTGTGCAGTTCTTCCTAACTTTTGTTGTTCCATTAATGCTAAAGCTATTGAAATGACAAAACTCAAGGTATCAACTTAAAAGGAAGTGCTCCCAATTATTGAGTAAATAAGATGTGTATGGCAACCATGAAAGCACGAAAGCAGAAAACATTGGTGCAATTAAAGTTATGTTTTTATTAAAGGAAAAAGTAGTCGTGCATATTGTGGGCCAATATTCAAAAAATGGGATGCTTACCCTTCTTAACCAATATGGGTGGGTTGCAATGGTGTTTTCCTTTTGTGAATGTTAACCTAGGACAGGTGAGTTTGGAACTCTCTCTGTCACGTTGTGGCTCCGCATACCTTGAGCACCGTGTCAAGAGCCCGATCACGATCCCGGTGGGCAATGTGAGCTTGACTCTTGGTATTGATGGTGTCAAGTAGAACCGTCAATGGGAGGGCCGTGTACTGTGTGGCTCAGTCCCAATCCGGTAGGACCGTTGCTAAAAATATAAAGCTTGGGTCATAAATTGTAGCCCGAAGGCTAGGCAACAGCCAATGCCGGTTCGGTTTGGCCTGGCCCGACTCTCTTTTTTTCTTTGAATTTTTTTCATTTATTTGGTCTTGGCCCAACCCTAATAGGATTAGGGCCGGGCTGTGCCACGCGAAGGCTAGCCCGACCTTTTGCCACCCTTAGTGCCATGGTTCGAAGGTTTTGACTAACAAAAAAAAAAAGGTCATGACAAGATTTGCGAAATAGGAATGAAGTTTAGATACAAGGTGTTGTATTTTGCTCCATGCGAGCATAATGTATACTTCCTCCCTTGGGCAAACGAACCACTAAAATATGATTTTGTTAATACGAAATTATGGGATGTACATTAGAATTAGTGTGTGGGTGTGTGTGTTAATTTGGTATATGATAAAACGTATGCTTGATAACTATTATGGAACCCTTATGAAGCTCAAAAAGACAGACATTTGTGATAAGAATGAATATACGGCGGTTTTAGATTGGAAGCCATTTGAGACCACTCTATATGTGATATTGATGAGAGTTTGGGTCCCGGTGCACAACCCACTGAGGTCTGGAAGTGGAGAAAAAGTATTAGGACGCTGATTTTGTATTGAATTGAATACTTTCCATTTAGTGAACTTTTGATATACTTGGTGTCAGTTAACGGTTTGTTAAAAAAAAAAACACTAATGTATCTGGTGTAAATTGAATAAAATTGTAATTCAATAATGCATAATGTTGGATAGGAGGTGGTTTTAAGTATCTGGCATAGGCTTCTTCGAACAATATTCTGGAATGTTTTGTTGTGATTCTAGAATGTGAGCCGAAAAGAAAATGCCTGACAACACTTATTCTGAAGCTATCTGTCACCATTTTATTTGCCGGACAGTACTCCGGAATGCCACTCTAAGATTCCAGAATGTGGTCATGTGACAACAAATCCCGCTACAATCGCAGGGCGACCTATCTAGAATCACAAAGCGATATTCTAAAATGCTGTCCAGTAAAGCCAATGCAGGACAACAGTTGTTCTTAAACTCACTGTCCGGCAGTTTCTTTGCTGGACAATACTCTAGAATGTTGCTATGCGATTCCATAATGTGGCCTTGCGATAACAAAATTCTGTTTGGAAAATCCGATGCAGGAGATCGGTTGTTTTTAGCTTTATGTCTGGAATTAACATTTCCAGACAGTATTTTGGGATTCCAAGCTGCAATTCCAGAATGATTTTTGGAATAGAACCTCAAAGTTCTCAAAAATGGCCGCAACAACTATAACAAATCAAGAATAACAGGTCTGTTAGATTCTACTGAAAATATATCAATGTACTCAAAGTCTCTCTTTTCAAATGTACACGAATAACTCCTTGGGAGAACAAAATCCCATGTCAAATTACCCGAAACAAAGCGACGACATACTAGAAAAGTATATAAATTTACGCTTTTGATCTCAGACCACAAGGATTGATCTCAAATCAAGGATCACCATCCAGATACATAGGTATTCTTTTACACCAGATACATCAATTTAAACCGATACTCAGATATATCAAAAGTATTCCAATTTTTAAGCTTTTGATATTTTGATATCAATAACGCATAACCACCCACAAGGATTGATCTCAAAAAGAAAGTAAGCAACAAAACATCAACAAAGCAAATAAGCCACAACGATTGATCTCAAATCAAGCAACACCATCCATATGCATAAGTATTTTTTAGACCAGACACATCAATTTTACATATATACACAATGAGACTGAAGACATTTAGGGATATCACTAGTGGGCCCACTTTTATAATGAAGGCCGGACAAATGATCTAGAAGCTCTTGCTTTGCTGGATGTCAATGGCAATATACTAGTGATTGGTTCTCTTCAGCTCCTCTTGTTATGGCCTACATCACCACAATGTGTGTAGTAGTAATCCCTAGTGTTTGTGGTTTCTGTCCGCCTGCTTCTTCGGCCTATCTGGTAGGGGTGGCAATGGGTTGGGTCTGATTGGACCCAGACCCTAACCCGCATAGTATTTGGGTCCAAGTTTTGGACCCAGACCCAACCTTTCGGGTCCAAAATTTAAACCCATATCCAGATCCGAGCTAAGTCTACCCTGTTGGGTTTATGTATCATTTAAAGGCCTTATGAGAAGCTGTGTAAAACATATTTAATAAATGAAACATACATTTAGTGGGAGTGTGGTCCTTTTGTGGACCATACTAGGTAAATGTTATTTGCTGATACTTTAGGCTCGATGAGCTAGGCCAGCCGAGGTTTAGAAAAAACTAAGATACTTGGGAATAAGGATCTAACCGAGAAGGGTTTAGTAAGTTAGCGCTTGATGAGATCGGTGTATGTTTGGATGAGAGCCGAGGGACCGTGTGGCCCTTGCATGTGATAAATAGTCTTTAGAGATAAGGCTAAAACATCATCGTTATATCATCATACGACATATATATAAATAGTTATTTTGAGATTCGCCAATGAGAGTGAAGCATGTACATGTGTGAAAGATTACTCTTATAAACCATAGAGTCATGTTTGCATTATGGCCTGAAAGACCATGATTTTTGTCTCTAGGGAGAACATGAAATCCATAAACTGGGATTGCGTCCCCTGGTCTATTGGCTGACTTTGGTAGTCCAATCATGAACCCATGCAGTGGACTGTGGGTCATGGGAACTGCTTGGCTAGTTTGAGAAAGCTAGGCGGGTCGTGATTCACAGTTGAAGGTGAAGTGCTCCCATGTATTGATATTTTCCTAGATCTATCGGATCCGATTCCTATCAAAATTAATTAATTTTATGCTATGTGATTTTTATAATATTTATTTGAATTTTTGTAAATCTTATGATATTTTATTTTTGTCATTTGGATTTATAAATTAAGAGAAATTAATTTTTCAATGTTTTAAATAAAATATAATATTTAAAAATTCTAAATATGAAATAAAATATTTTCTAAAATATTTGGGACCTCCATAACATATGGACCCAAAATTTAAAAAGATGTGAATTAGGTAGAACCCACATTGGCCACCAAAAGGGTGGCACGCCCCCACCCATTCACATATTCGTTTTGGGAAGAATGTTTATCCTCTTGGTTGGCTTGTTTTTTAGGTATAGCCAGCTTTTGTGATAATGTTGAATATTTAAAATATATACTAATTCTTTGAATCAAGATTGATTATCAAATAATTGAGGATTGGATGGCAATAGATTTAGGAAAGGGGAATATGACTCTAGCTCATCTCTTTGAATCTTGATAGTAGATCAAAGAGATAGATGACTCAAATCTCTTACCCCACAAATCTCGACGGTTGAGACTTGACCCTACAAATTGAAGCAAAATCTATGAAATAAAAAATCTATAAAAGGAGGTATTACCTTCATAAAATTACATACGTATTTTCTCATCTCTTTATCTACCCAAATTTAATTCTCTCTGGATTACCAAAGGTGAGGCACGCCTCAAGTTTTATCATATCTCTCCAAGTTGTTTTGGGTATTACGTACTACCTCTTTTCTTTTGGGTAGTTCTCTTTTCTTTTGAGTAGTTTTCTTTGGGTGGCATGCCTAAGCCTAGGAGGTGTTTTTATTTATGGGTGGCAAAGGGGTGGAACCTTTTGCTAATAGATCTCTCACTCTCTCTTGATATCCATCTCTCATCTCTTTAAAATCAAGCTAAGGGGCTTGATCAAGATTAAGTCATTGTGTGGATTTTTGTTATAGTAAGAAAATCAACATACCGATCATAGATCCCGAGTGAAGGAGGAGATTCGGCGTGGCGTGTACTAAGAATTATATTTGAAGAGGTAGCAATTGAGAACTGATTTTTTTTTTTTTCAAGAGTGGTTTGATTGTAATTGGACATTATAAGTGATATTGCCGGCGTAGGAATAAAGAATTTTTTAAAATATATACATCGTGCTTTATCATAAAGTCTTGTCATACTTTTCAGGTCCCGGGTCTAGTCAGGTCCATTGGCCCCTTTTTTGCCTTTTCTTTACCATCATATACCTGTATCCTGAATACCCTCATACACCCACATTCCATATTATTTTACGTAATACGTAGTGGTAACATTTATGAATACCCACATACACCCATATTACTCGGGTCGGGTCCCGTTGGACCTAGACTCAGCTAAATAAAATTCAAGTTCAAGTTTTGGAACCGGACCTGACCTTTAGGATCTCCTAGATAAACAAAAGTCGCCTCATATTCGGTGTTGTTAATACCGGATATGAGAGCAATTAAGGTATTAAAAAAAAAAATCACACGAGTGGTGCTGCTTGTCATTTTTAAGGAAAATTACATTGAATGATAATATACGTCCGTACATTAATAACTCTTAATATAACCCTTCTTTTTTCTTTTTTTGTTTTGTTTTGTTTTGAGTTCATACTTAAAGTATTCATTCTACCATTGATAAATTTGGCACTTTCAGTTTGATAGTACGTTTAGGTATGCTATTATTCATACATTATCCTTGGGCTTCTTTGACATTCAAATGTTCGGTTTCTTTATTGATACCATCATTGTAACTTCGGCGGTTTATATTCCCCAACTTTTATCATTTACGCTGCAACTCTTAACACCAGGCGGTACAGACAGAAGTCCATTTTGTTATACACACTTGATAATGCAATGGTTGGACTTTTTCCAGTCCCAAATTTATGCTATTTGAGCATTCATTTAGTGCATTTCCCATTTATATCACTGTTAAGTCTTATGGTATTTGAGTAATTGAGTGTACCAGTGCATATAACTATGGTCACCTTCACTGTTAAGTGTTCGACCAATTGTCATATCAGCTTATCGACTAATTTCGCATTATAATCGTTCAGGCTTTTCGTCTTCTTATCTCCCATTTTCCCCATTATAGTGTATCTAAGCAAGTTTTAGGGTTCATAAACTCATCCAAACATTGAGATTTCACTTGATGTTTTCTTAGTTCGCTCGTTAAATTTGAGAGGGAAGATCTCAGTTTTTTCCTTCCTAGATTTTCATAAACGCATAACAACTATATTTTCACAAGAATTGTGAGATTTGTCTTACTTTTTGAGAGGGGAGATCTCAGTTTTTTCCTTCCTAGATTTGCATAAAAATATAACAACTATAATTTTACAAGAATTATGAGATTTGTCAGACTTTTCTTTGGGCTCTTTAGTCTTCGAAGTACTTTCTTGACTGGTAAAGGTGTTGAGTTCTTATTGATTCTCAAAACTTTGTAGTCCTTTGAATCCTTCTTGTATCTTTGGGATTCTTTGCCTTATCAGAACCACAATGACTATCATGGCTGCTTTGGATATCAAGGTCTGTTTCTTCATTTTTCATATTATGTCCTTCGGAAGATAGGCTTAGGATCATTCAAGTCGAGGAAACCTTCAATACCAGTAGCTTGAGACATTAACTCACCAGAAGTAGTTGGATTTCTTGCTTGAAGCAAAAATACCAATATTTTTGTGAAGATTTCTAGGACACATGTCTAGAGCCTCCTATTCAGGTATTGGCCATAGGTACATTGATAATTATATTTCTCTATTTAATGATAAATCAAGTCATTGTCTGATGAGGTTGCTGCTTCATTCTCATAAGCTCAGCAATATGAATGTCCCTTTGGGTACTATAAATGCATGCTAAAAGTTCTTGTATCTGCTTTTAGCTACTGATGGAATCGGTTGCCGATCTAGCATACAGTGCAAAAGGTAGGTCTTGGAAGTGTTTCCACAGACTACTTAAGAACCACGAGCTGCTATAAAATGCGGCATATTATGATTCAAGGTTTCAACCAGGCAGGTCAACAAGCTTTAGGAACCATAAAGCTGGCATTCAAAGTCACAGATTTAGAGATAGAAGCCTTTTTCCATGTGGTTAATGCAAACACTTCATAAAATATTCTTCTTGGAAGGCTATGTCTCCAAAATAATGAGATTATTGCTTCCACCTCCTAATGCTTCAAGTATTTCTAGAATGAAAAGTAGAGATAGAATGAATTCAAGTATTTCTAGAATGAAAAGTAGATATAGAATCAAAAGTAGAGAATGGTTTTTGCCAGTAAGAATCATGTAAAAGCCTATTTTGCCAATGCAAATTTCTACCTTCAATATGAAGATGCAGCTAAAAGGCAAGAACTAAGGTTTCATGTTCATAGGGATAGAGGGAAGCTTGCAGTGAGGCATTCTGTAAAGGGTGCGGTTTGAATAAGGATGAGGCCCTAAACAATCAGGCGCACGTCTCAAAAAATATTGTTTCAATACTGGAAATCTTTGCAGCGGCCTAAAAATTTATTTTCACCTCTAATTATAAAATTTAAAGCTTCAAAAATAGTGTATATTGAGCCAATCCATGAACATTTGAAAATCTTGAAAATCGACCGCCCAAAAAAGACATTAAAAGATGCACTATTTCGGAGCCAATCCATGAACATTTGAAAATCTTGAAAATCGACCGTCCAAAAAAGACATTAAAAGATGCACTATTTCGGACACTTAAAATCCGTTTTTTCTCATGTCTATACATATTAAAGTTGAGATGATAGATTTGAAGATTTTTGGGGCATCAAAACAACCTATTTTAAAAAAATTTTGAGGTGCGCCTTAATTTGATTGTTTAGGACCTCAACGTTATATAAACTTTTTCCTTATGTAAATATGACGTTAAATAATAATTAACTCCTCTCCATTGTATATCTCCATATTATGTATATCTCCATATTAATTAATACAACAGGTGGCTTCCTTCACAAAATCCCCCACTTACGCAACGAAAAAAAGATTTGCATTAATCTTCTTTAATTGTGGTTCTTGATGAGTTTGATTACAACATTAAGCAAGTTGTTCTAGTGTTTTTCCAAGGGACCCGGTTTTTATGCGGCCAAGTCCGCATATGTAGAAATGCGGGCATCTTAATAAATCTATTTATTAGATGGATTTTAAGACTCAATAATCTCTAACCTAGAGATCATGAGTATGAAAAAATAAATAAATTTTATAAACTAAATATAATAATTTTAATAAGAAATATTTTAACCGTTAGTTTCTATTGTTTTTAGATGAAACACCATCCATCTTTAAAATGGATGCTTTACAGACCGCATATGTGGAAATGCGGTCCAGCCTGCATGCAACAATTTTCATTTTCCCCAAATAGCATAAATAGATAACGTATTTGCGATTCAAGTAGGTATAACATTCCATTCATCAGACTCTTATTTATAATAGCTGCATTTCAAACTTTATTAACTTCAAATGTCTAGAGCTTTTTGGAGGCGTGATGAATTAAAGCCTTCATTTGATTAAAAACTCCCAACGGTCACCACCAAAGATATTGATGAAAAGTTCATTGTATATGTTGATGCGTGTGGCCGTGTGGCCTCACATGTGCACATATTTTTTGATTTATCTTAATTAATACTTTTTTTAGAAAATATTACTTGCATTATTTGTCATTTATCTTTAAAAATGTTTTTAGAGAGAAAGACATATATTTACAATGGTCACTTGTGCTCGTCCTCTGCTCCAAGATTTTGAGGGCTACTTCTCAATTATTTCAAGAATGAAGCAAAACGTTAGAAATTGCCACCCGCTCTCTCTATAAAATAGGGTTCATGGTTATGAACGAATATATTGAGAAACTACTTATCTCTTTGCGATATACAATCCAACGACCCTCTCTTAAGATCTGTGGAAAAGTTTTCCTTCTTTTTCTTTCTCATCCAACATTGGTATCAAAGCGAGGTTAATAATTTGCGATTTTAAGCCTCTTGCATACCAAAAACCACCAACATCCACCTTGAGATCTATCTACGATTTTTGGTTCTTTATTATCTTTTCTAGCTTGTTTTCATTGTTAATTTATGCTTTCAAAATCGATAATATGTCACAATTTTTTCTTTTGACATCACATGTACCAAAGATCATTCTCTCTTATATAAATGTATGGGCTTTTCTACTGTTAATGCCCATGGAATCCTAGAGGTTACATTTGAAAGGAGTGTGAGCTGTCAAAATTATTTTATATCTATTTTTATTTTAAAATAATAAAATAAGTAAAGATATTTTTGTCATTGAAAAATGTATTGTTGATATTTTTACTAAAAGATAAACTGTATGTTTATCATCTGGAGAAGAATATTTTTAAATATTTACTAAAAGCTAAGTGTATTTATAGTAATAAAGTACCTATAGTGTCACTCCATAATTACCCATCCTTCACTGAAAATATCTACCCGTACTCATTTTATTGCAGTATTTTTTTGAAGAAATCATAAAATTTGATTTATTAAAAATTGGTATTACAAGAAGGATTCAAAACAAGCATCCTTAACAACCTCCAAAAACCACCGGATTCAATTGGGAGACAACCTATGTTGCCATTAGCTTCATGGTAAACATGCCTAAAGGCTAGCTCCATAATACTAATGTCCAATATCTGAAGCCGTAAGATCTCAAACCCTAGGGTACCCTCCGCACCTTTTCGCACTAAATATTATCATTTAAGGAATCTCCTTCAACAATTATTGCCTACGCCATTTGTTGCCCGTGTATAAGCTTCCATTTACAAAAGCATAAGCACACATACCAAAGTATGAGAATAAGATATCTCTTAGATCATCCATATTACTTCTCCTACTCCCACAAGGCATGGGTTTCCAATAGACCTACCATCAAAATTTAGCTTAAGACACCCATGTAGATGGGGTTCACATATGCCTCTTGGTCTACCTTTTAAGGATCTTGAGTGGCACATTATTCTTCATGTTCACAAAAAAAGCGACTTTAGATAAACCCCATCTTCTTTAGCCACCGAGACCCACTCCCAAGTTGAATCGAAAATCTTATTTTTTACAACTTCCTCATCAAAGATCCCAGCATGAAGGTCACTGAAATGGTCCTTATTCGAATTTTTCAACTTCCCTTTTAATATCTATTAACTTTGCACATATGTTGTACTCTTGCCACCCCTCTAGTTGAATAGAAGGACTTATAAACTTATCTTTCAGCCAACTTAATTCAAATCTGCAAGGCCTGTGGCAACGAGCCATCTTTTTACAAGACTCTCGACATGCGATTCAGTGGAGCACCAGCAGTCTACAAGGTGTTCGACGAAATTTGGTATACGATTGCCACACTTGATGCTCAGTTTCCACTCTTGTATGGGAACTGACATGGAAGCAGCCAGCCAAAGAAGCCATGACCAAATCTTCCCCTAAGTTTGGCACCCTTTGTTTTGTTTTACAGTCAGCTATACATAGACTCAATTTTATACATGGAAGGACACACATGTTAATCTTTTTTTGACACAATCAATTGAAGTTACTGGTAGCAATAAACAAGAGATAGTAATGAACAGTATAAGAAAACAGCAAAAGTGGAAAATATAACAATTTGAGAAAAGAAAAGGGGGGAAAGGGAAAAAAAATTACTTCAAAATTCTCTTCAATCATAACTTCGAATGTTTTACAAAAATTCATCCTTCTTAAAAGGGGTGTGGTTTTTATAGGACAGTGGATGTATGATATTCAGCAAAGTCACACCTCCAATGAAAGATGCATTTTTTTTACAATAAACACTTATGGTGGCTATAAGTCAATTTCTTCCCTAACTCTGGAATTTGAAGCTCAATATGCACATATTTTTGCAGATCTCTGAACACTTTAAATGAACAGTCCATGAAACACTTTACAAGATATAACATTCCCGTAGCTTGGAATGTTTTTTATTTCAAATCCATGTTTTTTGCAAGTTTACTACATTTTCAGCAATTTGTGGTTTTACAACCTTGGAAAAACACATTCCCAAACAATCAAAAGCAACATTCCTACCTTCACGTACATTTATAAAAAAGGAAATGGAAACATAACCATCATTACGATGTAATGAAACTTACAAGAAAAAAAAAAAGCTTGTTATTTCATGTATTGGCAAAATAAAATTTAAACCGCAAGCATTTCCATTGCATAACCTGAGTGCTATTATGGCGACAATGCAATGTCAATCTTATACCTTGTGGGAGCATTTCCTCAATTTACTCCTCAAGGTGAAACATAATCTAGGTGCCATGTTCAATTCCTAAATTTTGGATATGTAATATCTTCAATGGTTGAATAAATAGCATCTAATGTTTAGGGTGGGATCTAAGTGCTTAAAAACTGAAAACCTTTTTGATTTTATGTAAATAATTATATAGTGATTCTTAGATATTAACATTCCAAATAAAATAGTCCCTTTAGGTACCTCTCCAACAGAGTGAGCAAATATATATTATGCTCTCGAGGGAGCATAATATATAAACCGGTGGAAATGTTGATAGTGAATCAATTGATTCTTCCTTTAAGGAGCCAAAATGCAATGAACACGAAGCCAAATTGCAATAACAGGAAATAAGGCATAGAAGGATAAGAGAGCGTACGAGGAAAAGAGATATTTCTGTTGCGTTCGGAAGCTCTAAACTCAATCGGTTATTTTTGCGAAAAAATTAATCGATTGGGTTTAGAGCTCATGCGTACAATAATTTTGAGTGATTTGTTCATTACCTCATAATAAACAAATAAAAGAAGGAGAGAGAATATTTGCAAGAGAGAGATAGGAAAAGAGAGCATTTGAAGAGAGAGAAGAGGGATGAGGCAGCATATTGGAGAGAGATGCACATTTAAGTCCATACAAAGCATCAACACATGCACAACACACACTCCCCAGGAGAGGACCACTTCGCCTGGATGGGGCGTGATTGACATTTGGCAAGCCCCCAAACACGTCGAACTTATAAAGAAAAAAAAATAGTTTAATAATGCTGCACCTCATCTCAAAACTGAACAAAAATTGTAGTTTTAACAAGAAAACTTCAAACCAATAATCTTGATCTTAACCATTATGGTTGTTCAAAAAAATAAATAAAAGGATTTCAAACTCTAGAAATAGTGTATATTGCAATATATAATCTAGATCGTCCACTTCGCCCTAAAAAATAAGTGTTTGCCGATCCGTAAGATTTGCATGATTTTTTTAACTTCAAGTTTCATAATTGGTGTTAAAAATTGATTTTAGATTCATCATGGAGATTTTTGAGGCCCAAAGTGCTTTCCTGACGAGGAATTGAAATGAGGTTTTACTTTGTTTTCATCAAACCTAGGCTGCACCTCACAAAGGAAGGTTCATAGTATTATTCAATTTTTCGATTTTCAGTGGAGGACAAGGTTCTCCACCCTCAACATTCTTTTCAAATCTCAGAACAAATCCCTACAATTTCTCTAATAAAGTGGCAAAAATATTTATGGAACCTGTCAACCTTATCTTTCAACTCATGAACGGGTAAATTTTTTTCATAAAAGCCCTAATTTAGATGAGTTATTACGAAAATGTTTTGCTAAAAAATATCTCAATTATTTGGAAATAACTCTATTGATAACCTTTTGAAAAAGCCTGTTTAAATCCTTTTTAAGATCGTTCTAGGCCTAAAACTTTTGCGTGGACTTCAAAATAATTCTTCTATTCTATTTCCTTATTTGAGTATAGAAACCCAAAGCCCTAGGAAATGTCAACTTTGTTGGTAGTCCTCATCAAAAGGCTATCTTTTTTGTGTGCTCTCTCTATGGAAAGTTTTTGTGTGCTCTCTCTATGAAAAGTTACCTTTCTATTTTCATTTTCGCATTGTTAATGGTCCCGCTTTGGTCCATGATCAGAGCACGTAATCCTGAAGACCCACGCTTTGAGAAGAAATAAGAAGAAAAGGTTTATATAAAGGGTGTAGTTTGTATTAGGCTGAGGCTCTAAACAATCAAGGTGCACCTTCAAATAATGTCAAAAGATGTTGTTTCAATAGTGAAAATCTTTGTGATAGTCTGAAATTTTATTTTCATCTCTAATTATAAAATTTAAAACTTCAAAAAAGTATAGATCGAGCAGATCTATGAACACTTGAAAATCTTAAAAATTGACGATCCAACAATTCATTACAAGACGCACTATTTGTAAGACTTGTAATCCATTTTTTCTCATGCCCATATATTTTGAGGTCGAGATGATCAATTTGAGTATTTTTAGCTTCAAAACAATATCTTTTAGTGAAACTTTTAGGTGCGCCCTAAATTGATTGTTTAGAGCCTCACCCTTGTATAAACTTCTTCCTTATATAAGATGTCAACTTTGTTCTATAGAAATGAGACGTGCCCTAAAAATCCATCGGAAAAGGTTGATCTGATGTTTAAAAATTCATTAATTGATCATCCTGCCATTAAGATGTTGGATATGAGAGAGAGATGTCAACTTTGTTCGATGGAAACGAGATGCACCTTAAAAATCCACCCAAAAAGGTTAATCTAATGCTAAAAAATTCATCAATTTGATCACCCTGACATCGAGATGTTCCACATATGAGAGAGACTCCAACTTTTAAAAATAATGCATTTTGAGATACCTAAGTGAATTTTAAAAAATAAACTCTCTAATATTAATTGGGATGCGTTAATCCCCTTAATGCTTTATACAGGGTTTTGACCCTTAAAGTGATATTCTCCGGTACAATTTAGGCTCCCAAAAAAGAAAATCATTCATTATGCCTTGGGACGTGTCTTCAATTTCAAGTAATGATACATCCTTGACTAAGTGAATGACTCTCATCTGACAGTAAATTTATGTGCATATTTGCATCTTTTCTAAACCACATATATTTACAGCTACACACTTTTGTAATAAAAAAGTATATAATTAGGTTATTTACCTTTAATATAAGGTGGTTACAATTTATTTTGACTATTGGATGTGAAGTTAGATGGCTACATTCATTTCATTGACCAAGCTCAAATTTCAAAAGAAATTTTTCCAGACTATAACACATCCAAACTTTCAAATTTCGCATTGGTTGGTTATAAATAATTATAACCCCATTATACCAAATGTAAATGATCTCATTGTATACAATCTTTTTTGTAATACCTATTCGTATTCTATATAAATAAAAACAGCTCCCTTAGCCATCTGATGTCAATAATGGACGGTTGGGGGCTTCATTTCTCCACTCAAGTACGCCAAAAGTTTTTTTTTACATACGTCAAGCACAGCAAAGACCATCCCAATCATTTGTTGTTGACATCGGACGGTCTAGGGACCTTTTGTCCATGCGGGATACATATGAGTGCTTATTTATTGTTCAAAGTTTTAATATAAACAAGAATATCTTTGAGCACAAGTGCCATACTGCTCAATCCAACTGCACGCATTTTTTCTAATTTTGTTATCATGATACATGCTTGGTTCAACTTGAATATACGTCATAGATGAAAAGAAGTGCCAAAATTTGAAAGGATCCAGTTTTTATGCGGTCAAGCCTACATAAGTAGAAATGTGGGCTTCTTAAAAACTAGAAATAATAATTCTAGTAAGAAAACAGTTGGACCGTTAGTTTCTATTGTTTTTAGATGGAACACCTACTTGCATCCCTCTTTAAGATGGATGCTTTATACTTTTTGGGCCGCATATGTACAAATGCGGTCCAACCCGTATGAAACAATTTTAAATATGGTAAATGTTGACGTGTTTTTTGTCAAATAAATGTAGAGTATAATAGATAATTAGATATAGAATAGGAAAATGTTTTGATAGGAATGCAGCCGTATCAAAATAAGTAAAGTTTCATCCCAAAACTCACCAATAATTGTAATTCTGGCATTCGAAAACCTTGAAATCGATGATTTCATCTTTGATCATTATGGTTATAAAAATAAAATAAAAAATATCAAATAAGCCCTAAAAATATTGTGTATTATAACACATTATCTAGACCGTCCATTTCGTCCTATAAATAAATATTCACATATCCACAAGATTTGTACCATTTTTTTAACTTCAAATTTCGTAGTCAGTGTTGGAAATTGATATTAGAGTCATCTAGGAGAGCTTTGATGCTCAAAATGCTTTCTGGATGAGAATTCAAGGTAAGGTTTTACTTTGTTTTCATAAAGCTTAGGCTCTATAGAAGCTGCATCCAATACCGACCATGAAATTTGAAACTCATAAAATGATACAGATCTTATGGATCTGTGAACACTTCTTTTTAGGACGGAAGAGATGGTCTAAATAATGTGTTACAATATACATTGTTTTTAAGGTTAAAATCTTATATTTTTTCACAACCATAACGGTCAAAGCCGACGATTAATTTGAAAGTCTTCTGATGGTGGAACTACTATTTTCAATGAGTTTTGAAGTGAAGCTTTACTTACTTTGGTACGACTATAGCGATATCAAAACACTTTCCTATAAAGAAGTTAGGAAGATTTGAATTAAGATAATAACAGGGTTCAATGTTGGAGTGGTTGGCCATGTTATTGTCTGGTAACGAATGCGAAAGGTTGAAAGCAGTACATGGTGTTGGTTAAAGATTAAGAAATTATTAACACCATGAAATAATGTTGGTAATGACGTGTTCAAGAAATTTTGCCAAAATAATATTAAATTACTAAGATTGCAAATTTATAAGGAAAGTTATGCAAAGAGATCATTTACTTTTTGATATAAAGAGGTCACAAATACTGTTGCATATTATATTTTAAATTAGGTGTTTGTTATAGTGTCATTAACTAGATAAAATATTAAAAAAAAAATATTCTCGAACTTTGTGGTAATAAAACCAGGTGAAGCTTATTGAACCACGCTTGAACTAACACTTATTTAACATTTTGCCACCCTTTAAAAACACACTTAAAATACTAATCATTCTAACTCATGATTTGTGTCCTTTGATAAGTATCCTTTGATGAGCTCTTCCAATACTTTTTTTAAAAGAAAATAAGTTTTCCAATGGCCAAAAATTAATTTATTTTTTATTTTTTATTTAAATAAAGTATTTTTAAAACTTGGGGCGCATATTTAATTCTATTAAGTAGAATTAAATAAAATACGCTTAAATTATTTTGATCAATTTTTTTGTTCAATTTTTTTTTTGATGAATATCATAAACTTTATTAATGAAGTGATTAGTGCAAGATAATTATATTGTCAGTTACAGAAAGAGAAGATAACAACACCCCAAAATAGGCATAAAAATCTGCCTCTGAGTTAGCCTCCCTATACACATGCTGAAAGGATAGGGATAAAGATTCAGATGAGTGCAAGACCAGAAACAACATCGATTTCAAATCCCAAGGAATCCACTGCTCTTTATTACACCACCTAATAACGTTCAGCGAATCCCCTTCTACTACACAGTTAACTCCTAACCCCTTATGTGAAAATAGCTTTAAGCCCGTTAGCCTGGCCTCCATACCAGAAATCCGATTACCATGCCAATCTCTAATTACTCCTTCAATACTTGTTGGTATCGGGTTTCTAACTGAACTCTCGTCAAAATTTAGTTTAAAGCAACCATGCGGCGGATTCACCCACATGCTTCTCGGTCTACAACTTACCACCCCCAATTTAAAGATACTGGAGAAGTTTAATAAGATATCAGGAGTTGTGATCCCCCTACCTTCTTTTGTAATTGCCATCCAGCACCAAATAGTGTACTGAATAGTGCTCAAAACTCTATCAAGAGGACGGGCGTCCCCATTAAAGATCATGTGGTTTCTTTCTTTCCCCACTTCCTATAAAATTGCTCATCTTGCAATCCTCCACAAAGCCCGACCCACTTTAGGTAGATCTTGGAATGCAAGCTAGGAGATAATCTCCAAAACTGTTTTTGGCATGGCAGTATGTATTCCTAGCTGAGCAAGAAACCAAGAACAAATCCTAGTAACAAATGGGCAATGAATCAACTGATGAAACACAAACTCTCCATCTGAAGTGCACATTAAGCAAATGTTAGGCAAAATCTTACCCATTTTAATCAAATTATCAACTGTCAAAATCTTATTTTGGGCTGCAAGCTAAATAAAAATCTAAACTGTAAATGGGATCAGCCATTTCCACCTTTCGCAACTCCTGGAAGAGACCATCTTCTATGCTTATGAAAGTGTAGTCGATACATAGATTTGACAGTGAACTGAACATCCTTATCCAACTCCCAAACTATCTCATCATCAGCAACTGGTGGCAGAGAAATCTGATTCAACGCAAGCATGAGTTGGGAGATCCTAATAATAACCGCATCCCCAACCCTATTATATGGAAATGTAATATTCCAAAAGATCTGTTTCCCATTTCTCTCCATCATTTCAACCACTTTTGCATGAGGGAGTTGAATCTTTTCAAGAATATCTGGATAAGATTCTTTTAGAGCTCTATCCCCATACCATTTATACTCCTAGAATGCCACATTATCCCCATTACTCACGCACCATCTAACATTATTCTCCATCATCGATTTACAGAGATAAATGGCCTTTCAACAATTTGATGTATTAAGATTTCTTCTACCACAACTAATCCATAACCCATATTTTGAGGCCATCGCTTGACACCATAATTGGTCATTTCAGTGTAAGTTTCTCCACCACCATTTGCCCAGTAAAGCTTTATTAACCAAATAAATTTTCCCAATACCCACTCTTCCCTCACTTTTAGGTGTACTTACTCTGTTCCATCTCAGAAGATGATATTTTCTAACCTCATTCCCAGAGCCCCATAGGAAGTTTCGTATCATAGTTTCAATCTTTTTAACAACCAATCTAGGCATTTGAAACAAAGACATGATAAACATGTAAGTTAGCTATACATGATTGTATTAGTGTCGTTCTTCCCCCAATTGATAAAAACTTAGGCTTTCTAAGTCCAGTTTAAATTGAACCCTCTGCACCACCTTGTCCCCAAATGAAACTGACAACCTATTATCAGAAAGGGAAAGCCCTAAATAGGTGAATGGGAAATAATCCAATTTACAAACTAGAGCATTGGCTAACTCTCTTGATAAAGGCTCCCCCACAATTAACTCCAATCGGTGAAGTTTTACCCAGATTAACCTTAATATCCATCACCATCTCATAACAATTGAGAAATCTTCCAATATTATAAACTTGAGATAGATTTGCTTCGCAAAATAGCAGTGTATCATCTGCATATTGCAAATGGGAAATAGGAGGATCATATGATGCCACTTTGAAGCCAGTGAAATTACCTCTCCTTTCAACATTTGAGATCATAAGACTGAAACATTCAGCATAAAAGGTGAAAAGAAATGGGGATAGGGGGTCCCCTTGGCGAAGCCCTCTAAAGGCTCTGAACAACCCTTTAGGGCTTCCCTTAATAAGGATGGTAAAGTGAGCAGAAGAAAAGCATCCATAGATCCAGTTTCTCCATGTATCGCCAAAACCCATTCTCTTCAAAACTTTAATCAACATACAATATTTTACTCCATCATATGCTTTTTTCATATCCAACTTACGCACTACTCTAGGTTCTTGACTAGCAATACGATAGTGAATACATTTTTGAGCTATCAGGACACTATCTGTAATCAGCCTATTTTGGATAAAAGCAGATTGTGGTCCAAAGATAATGGACAGAAGAACCAATTTCAGCCTCTCTGCAAGAACTTTGGCCACAATTTTGTACAAACTTATCAGTAAGCTAATAGGTATGATATTAGATAATTCCGCAATGATCGATTTCATTGAAATTAAGGCAATGTAGGTAGAATTAACCCCTTTAAAAATTTCCCCCCCAACAAAAATTCCCTCACAAATAAGATTCCAAAATCTATGAAAAAAGACCAACAAAAAACCGTCAGGTCTCGGGGCTTTATCACCCGGTAATGGAAACATCACCTTTTTCAATTCTTCTACGGAAATATCAGCTTCTAATCCTGAAATGGAGTTTGGAGAAAGTATCTTAAAAGGAATTCTAGTCGTTCTAGGGGTAAACTTAACTTCTGAAGAGAAAACCCTCCTAAAATGATCAATGATATTGTCCTCCAATCTGCCCACATCCTCTGCAATTCCCGGTATAGATAAACCAGAAATATCATTTTGACGCCTGCACGTAATAGTTATGCAATGAAAAAACTTAGTGTTATGATTACCCTCTTTCAGTCATTTATTTTTTTATTTCTGTTTCTAATAGATTTCAAACAGTCTAAAGAACTCGTTAAAGGTTTTAAGTTTTGAATTCCCCTCAATGACCAATTCCTCTATTAACAAACCAGAGTTAAGCACATGCTTGTCTAACAACTGAATTTCCATCAACATATCATCTACCTTACCTTTCAATTGATACCTATTATCCGACTTCCATTGATTCAATCTATGCTTGACATTCAATAGTGTTTTATACAACTGGAAATCCATCGACCCAAAGGTTAAGGAATTTTCCCAGGTACTCTTTAATAAGATCCACCACTCCCTGTTCCTCCAACCAAGAAATTTTCATTTTAAAGGGTCTCACCCCTCCAACCTGATCCACAGAGCTTAAGATAATGGGAATGTGATTCGAAGTGAGGCTAGGAAGGGCTTTAATAGAGGTTAAAGGGAACCTTTCCAGTCACTCATTCTACACAAAAAATCTATCAAGTTTTGAGAAGGATAAATTAATCAAACTACTATTAAACCACGTGAAAGCTGCACCCGAATTGGCAAATCCACCAAAGCACCCCTCTCGATGAAAGCATTAAACCTTCTCACAGAAGAAATAATAGAACTCCCCCCCCTCAGATGACTCATCCGACCATCTGACCAAGTTAAAGTCTCCCTCCAAACAAATAGGAAAAACATAATCCAAAACAAACTCTGAGAGTTCGGAAATAAAAGACTCTTTTAAAGCCATAACAGAAGGACCATATGCATTCACAAGCCCCCAAGAAAACCTTGGAAATAAACTATTAAAAGAAAATAGCCAAAAATCTATGTCTTTACTACATCAAACTTTTGTAGGACCAAAGGGTCCCACAAAATCCATAAACCATCTAAAACACCAATGGAGTCCACACCATCAAAATTAACTGCCCTATAATCCCAAAATTCCTTCACCCCAGCGACAGTTGGGCTAAGCAATTTGGTTTCTTGAAAGATCAAAACCACAAGTTTATACTTTCTACCTAAAAATAAAACATTGTTTTTGCGTCTGGGGTCTCCCAAACCTCTTACATTCCAATTAAGAATAGACATTAAAATTTAAAGGAAGATGCACCTGGGTCATTCAGGCCTTGACCGAAGTGTAGCTTCTCCAACATTAAAGCTTTGTCAAGAGCTGCAGAACCCAAGGAAGACGATGGAGTCGGAGAAGGATAGCTAACCTCCACCACTACTGCATCATTGATCACCACCCATCTGGTAGCTACACCTTTAGCTGGGCCTACCTAAGCAATAAGCCTCTCAGACCTACAATGCGGCACAGATATGGGCTTTCCATAACTCTTCTTAGAAGCACTCTTATTAGGTGTTCTCAACGACTCTACCCTATCAATGTTTACCAACTTGGGCCCTTTTATCAGCCCTCCTTTTCTGAATGATTTCCTGTAACACAACTCCAATGGGGACATTGAAATCCAACCCCATATCATCCAGCATCTTGCCATCCAGAATTACCTCTGGCTTCTTCTACTCCGAAAGCATCAGGTCATGCACTCCAACCACCAGGGTCAGAGTAGAATCCTGAGCACCTATAACCCACAACAGGTACATTGCAATAGGGTCAGTCTCTCCAACCACTTGGTTCATAACAGAATCCTAAGTACCCTACTGATTAACACCAACACCCACAATAGGTACAATGCCAATAGGGTCAATTTCAGGTGCCTCAACGAAATCATCGATTAGCTCTGATCCCTAAACAATGACCCCATCAGCCTGATCTTCAATCAATTGGGGGTCGTTTGTCAAAACCTCTAGAGGAACCCCTGGGTCTGCCTCAACCAAGGCTATCTGAGGATCAAAGTCGGTTGCATCAAAGAGGACCAGATGCTCCATTATGGCCTCACCATCCACTACACTAGCCCCTACAACAAGCTCATCATCCGAATCCAACACCACCATGGCCAAATGCTCCACATCCCAAAAGCTGGAGCTCTCAGAGCAACTCTTTTCACCGCCTTCCTAGTAGGAAGCAACCTCATCGTTCTTGGAGAAACTAGAGCACATAACAGAGCTATGGAAAAAAGATCACCAATGGAAAATACACCAGCAACATAAGGCTTAAAGAGAGAAGATGAAGAGATCTTACCAAAATGACTAACCTCCTTTCCAAATATCTCATACCCCAAAGGAGGTACATGTGTACTCCAAGGGTGTGACTTGTCAACATAAAAAATCGGGTCTCCTAGTCCCCTAGTCTCAATCACCTTATCAAATAAAGTCTCCCCCGAAGGTAGACTTGCGGGACTAGAAGATCTCTCAACAGCAAAAGGAAGTGCACCTCAAGACCACCAGGACTCACAAAGGAAGATGGACTAGTAGAGTCCACCAAAGGAGACAGAATTTTATTCTTCCCAAAAGAATTATCACGATTTGGAAATATCTATGTCCTCTCTTTTAGGGAAAGAATATCAAAACTCGTCGCTTTGGATGCCTCCTTATGCTTCATAATTAACCGCGAATAGCCCTCCGTCGAATTTGGAAAACGGTTAACTGCAATCTACTTCTTTTCAAATTTATGAAATCGGGGATTTCGCACTCTAGGAGGCTACCGGAATTTTTGAAAATTCTGGCTAGAGTGCTCATGATTTTGAACACCGGAACCAATAAACCGGCCACCTTGAGCTTGAAGATCAGCCCTAGAGATTCCCACCAACACCGTCTTTTCTTTGACTATCGCTCTATCCGAAATAAAAGAATGAAGGTCCTATTCTGATGAGACAGAAATGTTGAAAGACTGACCATTAACCAGAAAACGAACTTTTTTCGAAACATGGGAGTCCGCCAACTTCCAAATCTTAACTCTGACAAAAGAGCAGTCTTACCCCTTGAAATAATCCTAATCAAAATCAGAATATTCCCCACATACATTTGCTATAGACTGAAACACAAATATTTTGAATATGAGAGTCATGAACAGAATGACTCCAAGGAGCTAACAAATGTAGCTTACCCCTAACCCGAGGGAATCTATTGCAAAGGGTCGACAAGACCTCATTTTAAGAACGAAAGAATTATTTTATTGCCACCAAATCATTTAACCTTCGGTGCATAAGAAAGACCCCAGCCTCTATGAGCCGAAACAATCATCCGAAGGAGGTGAGAAAGACCCCACCACCAACGCTTTGGTTCTACCAAGTGGGGCAGCCCCAATACCAAGATCCACCACCACCCTAGGAACCACACGGCTTACCATTGTTGTTACCTAAAGAATCTCTATTTATGAATTTTATTTATTTCTACTCATAAATACTTATAAAAATAAAAGTAACCCCAAAATTTAAATTAATATTATTTTTAAATAAAAGTTTATTTTTGGCCCTTGGAATAAGGTTGGTTCTTCTTAAGGTGCTTGTACACCTTTTCAAGCGACCTCAACATGTGGACGTTGTACCATCTCTATTTATGTCACATGCTAAAATCTTTTTATTTATTTCTACTTATTCAATAACTCTTGAGTAAGTATTTACCGACCTCAAATCTCACTAGAGAAATGGAGAATACTATTCCAACGCTGGAAAGCTTGTAAATCGTCCATCTCTTCCTTATCACACAGATATGAAAAATTAAATAGGAAAAATGATCTCATGTTCATGGTCTATTTTAGAACTTTTGTTTTTGAACCATTCTGGCACGTTTGATACTCATGAGAAAAACCTCCCTCATGTAATTAGGGGTAGGAGTTCTTTCACACCAATTGATCCAGTACATTTTGTCATACCAGTTGGCAGCGAGTTGGTGTGAAAATACACCCACATCTAATCACATGAGGGAATTTATTCACATGAAAATATGTCCCAAGAAGTATTTTCACGTATACTAAACAAACACATTATTTGTACTATTTTTGGAGCAATTGGAAAAGTCGACTTGCAAGCCACAACACGTATTCCAGCATTTTATTTTATTTTATTTTTGGCGAGAGACAACCTTTTCATTTTTTTTTATAATATTTATGAACTTTATTAAATGGATCAAATTACAGTAGTGAAGTTACATCATCATAAATCACAATAGAAGAAAGACAACTTTTTCATATTTTGCAATGTTGAAACCTTACCCAATTTTCTAAAATTGCAGCCTTGGTCTAACCTCATCTTCTTCTATTTAGCTTTGATGTCACTTAAAAATTAACATTAAAAAATATTAGAATTTTATGATAGAATTTAGGCTTCCTATAGTTTGGTAGCACCTCGCCAACCGTCCCTAGTAACATTGGAAGGTTGGAAAGGTGACAACGATCTAGTTGAAAACCAATTACTACTATTGTTTTACAAAACTCTTTAAAGATCAACTTAAACGTTGGCATTTTAAGTTTTATGCAAAGATATTATACTTCCATGGGAGCTGATTAGAGCGCAACTGAATAGAATTCGGAAGAAACCTCCCCAATATGCATTAAGCAGTTAAAAGTAAAGATCGGTAAAAATTTGTAGGATCCATCAAATTACAATGTTGAAAGAATCCTGATTTTGAAAGATCATGGTTCTTTGATAACCGCTTAAAAATACAACTTAAGGCCACATAAAATCCATTAAGAAACCCTAGATAACATGAAAGAAATTAAGGAAAAAAATTGAAACAAAAGAAAATTGAAGAAAAGAAAGACTTACTTGAAACCGGTCTCTCTGTTTCGGCACCTGGAATTGCTGGCTTGGATTAGACAGGTGGTTGAAATGCCTCCATCTTCGACCCCTAGAGTTGTGCTTGAATTTGAGAGTACCTAAGGAATTTACATTCTAGGGTTTTAGTTTGAATAAAATTTGAATATGAAATTAGTGTTTTAGATACGGTGAGAATTAGCTAGGGTTTCCTGCTCCTAGCGTTGGATTTCCTAGATCTAGGGTTTAGGTTAAAGTTTTTTAGGGTTTTGGCTAGCATACGATCTATGATTTGTCAAAAATAAGGTTTTTATCTCTAAATCCTATAGGGTTTTTAAGATGGCATAGGTAGTTCAATGAAATTACGAATTGATCCTTTTCGACACTGAAATCCGTGTCCAAAACATGTTTTTGGAAGTTTTTCACAGTATTTATCTTGTCAAAGTTCTGAAATCATCTAATTAACGGGTCTGGACGACGAACGTCCAATCGTCTAGTCAAATTTGAGTCAGATGAAGCATTATGCGTCGTTCAGACAATTTCTGAGCAAACGACACAGTTTCGGTGTCTAAGCTCTAAGCCTAGACCAAAATGAAATTTTCTGTAAACGAATTTGTTCGGGCCATAACTTTCAAACAGATGTCGGATTTGGAAGATTCTTCGACCGTTAAAAATATGGTTATCTCTTCTACAATTTAGAAACAAATTTGGTCGAATTTGAGTGAGTTGGAGGAGTTTACAAGGCTAGGTTTTTAGGGTTTTTGTTTCAGGTTTCTGGGTATCGGATTAGCGCCTAGGTTAGTTTCCTATGTTTATTAGACTCTGGGGTGTCTAGGATAACTAGTTTATGATATTATATAAGTTTAAAGTTTGGGTTTTAGGTATGAGAAGGCGACTAGGGTACAAGGTTATAGATATTAGGGAATATAGGGTTTCTAGGAATTAAAAAATTAGCCAGTTTCAAAATGGGTGTCTAGAGGAGCATATTATTCATTTACTCACTCAGCCAAACCCTAACTAGGAGTATCTTTTGGACCCACATTCTTTTTGCCTGAAAAAAAGTCCCAAAATCAAGCAGGTTGCATCCAATTTTTGGTAGGCAAGATCTAAATGCTGAAAAACTCAAAATCCAATTTATTTATTTGTTTAAATAATCATCTGGGGTGTGTTTGATTGGTGGAACTCTCTAGGAGAGGAAAATCAAAGTTTTCACCAATTTGGGGTCCCACGTTGTTATGCGACAGTGGAAGCCGAAATACCATAAAATGGCATGGTCCGTTTTTGGAAACAGCAGAAAGCCACGTCTTTCACAATTTATGAAGCCAGTCAAATATGCCCCTAGTGATTCTTAGGTGGATCCCAAAGTTTCAAATCAGAAAAGTCCTCCAAGTAGCTCTTTTGCAAGGGAGTTAGTGTATAGTATGATCCTTCAGGAGCATGCTATAAACGCTCATGTTGTTATTCTAAGGAAGATTTTTTCAATCTGAAAGTTTGAGAATAGATGATTATTCTAAAAAAAAACTGAAATTTGAACCTTCTAACACTTAAAGTGCATCATCTAAAAATTAGACGGTGTCAATGCAATCTTGACTTTAGACATTATCGTTTTAAAGTCATAAATGGTACAATTAGGGAATTGTCTTTTGATTGAGGTTAATTTATGGGTCGAAAAGATTACATTCCCAAAATTTGAAGGCCTAAAATTAATTCTAGATGGAATTTACCCAATGGAGTAAATGGACATTCTACTCCTGCAGGAGTAGAATATCTTGTGGTTTTGATTATTTCTTAAGCAGATTTTGCCCGCATCTGTGTACGCTAGCATGTACACAAGCGGGAGATCTACCGTCCATTTCATTGAACGTGAGGTGATGCCCTGCCAGTGTAGAATACATATACATGTTATCTACAAAGGGCTTGTTTTATATTGACACGTGACATGGCAAGAAATAATGACAAATATTTGGTGGAAAATTTTAAGGAAAAAGTTTATGTAGAGCCGAGGTTTTAAACAATCAAATTAGAGTCTATCTCAAAAATTTCACTAGAAGAGGTTGTTTTGATGTTCAAATATCCTTAAGATCATCTCAACATCAAAATGCATGAATATGAGAAAACAAATAGATTTCAAGTTTTGAAAATAATGTATTTTTGTAATACATTTTTGGACTGTCAATATGTAAAATTTTTAAATTTTCATATATCTGTTGATCTACACTATTTTTGAAGCTTTAAACTTTATAAATAAAAATAAAAATATATTTTAAGACTATCGACACTATTTGAAAATAGGCTTTAATTTGATTGTTTAGAGCTAGGCTCTATACAAACCGCACCCATATTTTAAACATTAACTTCTAATTCACAAGTAAACACCGTTCGGGTTTGGGTGCAGGGACCCACCTGTTACAGAGTCTAGCCTCTTCAAGTCAAGGGTAGGATTTAGGTGACATAAGAACCTACTTGTTACTTTTATGACATATCTTGGAGATGGATTTTGGGTTATGATTAATCGTTAAAACTTTAAGGAAAACGTTCATATAAAGTTTGACACCTTAAAAAAATTAAAGTGCACCTCTAGTTAGAAAAAAGTCATTTTGATATTAAAAAAACATTTAATTGATCATTTCGGCATTGAGATGTCGAGATCTAAAGAAAAAAAGAGATTTAAAATCTCAAAAATCATGCATCTTGCAACACATCATTTGAATCGTCCATTATCTAGATTTTTTATGCGTTTATAGATTTGCATTATTTGAATCACTTTTATAGTTTATAATTTTATAATTTTATAAATAGATATAAAAATTGTTGGATATAGTGATTATCCAAAATCACCAACATAAAAAAATCTCATATTATGTAGGATTGAGATTGAGATTAATATTGATAAATTTTCTAAAAAAAATTGAAACCCAATAAAATTAGGAATATTGGGTATATATCTAGGTTTTGAGATATATATAACATCTATATGAAGTTTTTTATTTATGTGGACTCCTTGGTGTCTAACCTTATATATATATGATGAAAGGGTAGAGAATTTGTGTGTCATATTTGGGTCACCATATATGAAAGGTAGCTTCTTCTAAAGACAGAGGTTGGGCCCCCTCGACTCCAGAGGCAAGGCTTCTTCTTAGATAGAAGAGAGCTTCTTACGGAGAGAAACGCCATGAATATGTCTCATGTAGATTGAGATGTTGGTTTCTTATAAGGAAGTGATTCCCATGAAGATTTTGGGTGGTTTTACCTTAAACTCATGTAGATTGAGATGCTGATATCTTGTAGAGAAGCGGTTCCTATGAAGATGTTAGGTGGTTTTACCTTAGAGAGAGAAAGTATTGGTTGCTCTCAATGTTTTCCATGAAGACTTTGGGTGGTTTCACATTTTAGAGAGAGAGTTTTGATTGCTCTCAAGGTTCTCCTCCTGGATAGTGGTTTAGCTGTGGAATGGATATTGTCTCTTCTGGGACAGTGGTTTCATTTTAGAATAAAGATGAGAGATAGGCAGATCGTGCTGATCGAGAGAGTGGGTCTAAAAGAGATTGCTCGACTAGTTTTTGTCAAGGGTTATAGAGGTATCTTTATGTTCCAAAATCTGTGATGTAACTTTCATTAGTATAATGGATTTTAGTTTGTCATTCTCATGGATGTAACCCTAGTGGATGAAGCACATAAATCTTTGTGCTACTGTGGTGTGTGTGTTTCATGCTTTATCTCATATTATGGCTCACGCTCTCTTCCTTTTTGTTTTTAGCTGGATGAGTATACCATCTTAGTGGAATCCAACTTTTGGTATTCATGTTTATGCATTAAAAGAGTTCTTAAATCCTAACAACTATGCCAAGAATTTTTCATGCCAAAGTTAAATCTCATAACAAAGTTTCAAGATGCACCTTACTTTGATTATTTAAAGTTGCAACATGCAAACCGCATTCAAAAATAAAAAATGAAAATAAACATGGTATAGTTTGTACTTTTTTTGTACCTTTATTTTGGGAACTTGTAATCTTGCCCTGATTGAAAATTTCACATCAGCCGTTTGATCTCAAGAACTATTGATTCAGAAATTTGAATTGATTTAGCAACTGCAATTGTGCTCCCAATTGAATTTTTGCAAAACTACTCGATGTTGTTTGGCTCTCTCTCCCCACCACCGCTACTATTGCCACTACCAAACCACCACCACCTAGCCACCACTATTCAACCGCCCACTCCACCACAACGAGCATTGCCACCACCAGCATCGCAGCCTAACCACCATTGCTACCACCGTTGCACCACCACTATGCTACCACTAGCATTCCTGCCACCACAACTACCTGGCCACCACCACCATCATCACCTACCACCATCACCAACATTGAATCAACGCCTACTGGCCAACACCTCCTATGCTACCACCCACACTATAGCACCAACAACACCGCCACCACCTTGTCTGCTTCACTACAACCACCACCCTGTCTGCTTCACTACAACCACCACCACCACCACCACCACCATTCTCACATGGTGTCACCACTGTCACATAACCACTACCACAACCACCAACACACTACATTATAACAATTTGTAGTTCAAAATTTCAAAACGCAATAGTCAAACACCTGTAGCAAGAGCAAATGACAATAGAAAACTCACTAAAATTTGCAGTTTTAATGTCACGAAATCTTCTAATTGATCATTTTGACCTTGACCGATATGGTTGTGAAAAAAAAATAGAATTCAACCCCTAAAAAGAGTATACATTGTAACACATTATCTAGACTACTATTTTTCCTTAAAATAGGTGTTCACTGATCCGCAAGATCTGCATTGTTATGTAGCTCTAAATTTCATAGTCAGCATTGAAAATTAATTTTAGAGCCATCATGGAAATTTTCGATGCCCAATGTGCTTTCTGAACAAGGATTCAAGGTGAGGCTTTACTTTATTTTCATAAAGCCTAGGCCATATAGAAATTGCATCACAATTGACTAAGTTCCTACCAGACACATTGGAAATTTAAAGAAATACTGCTTGATACAAATTTCTATCAAACAGCCCCTAAGCACTTAAAAAATTAATAGATCTATGCTTGGTTGTTTGAAGCTCCGGATTCATTGAGTCAGAAGAGGATTGATAGTGATTTGGTGGATGTGGTTCAGGTCTTAAATCCTCTGTACTAAAATGAAGAATAAGTCAGCCGACTCACCAAATACTTTTTCTGGTAGGCCATTCCCTCATGACAATATATGTCCATTCCACCAAGCCAGTAATTATTTAGGTCATTTTAACCATTTTAACCAAAGGATGGATCAAATGTAAATTTCTCTCTCCTCCTTTTTTATAAAATGGTCAATTATGGAGTGGACAGCTAATCTGTTCTACTTATTGAACACGGTATATGATCGGTGTATGACCCCAAGGACGCCAAACAGTTCGTGTCCCTACTACGGTTAGCACCCTGAAAATAGTCCGTGTTGCAATGATTTGGGTGACGACAACACAACTATGTTGCTTTGCCCTCCACTCAATGTTCACATTGTGAAACCTTGTTCAACTTCCAGCACACACTTGATAGGGCTTGCGATTTTGTCCTGCAAGTGTGTATGGCGTGCTTGCCATTTTGCATGCCCTCAAACAGGTCGAACACATTATAAAGAAAGGAAAATAGTTTGATAGGGCTGCAGCCTAACTAAAATAAATAAAGCCTCGTCTCAAAACTAAGTGAAAATTATAGTTTTAGCATCGAAAAAACCTTCAAATCAATCATTTCGATCTTAAGTATTATGGTTGTAAAAAAAAAAAAATTAGATTTCAAGCACTAAAAATAGTATATATGGTAACACATTATTTGGACGTGTTCACGGATCCATAAGATCTATAAAAAATTTTGGGCTTCAATTTTTATAGTTGCTGTTAAAAATTGATTTTAGAGATTTCCGATGCACAAGTGCGTTCAGGATAAGGATTCAAAATGAGACTTTATTTTTTTTCTCTCGATATATATATATATATATATAAACTGCACCTCACAAAGGAAGGTTCAGAGTATTTTCCAATTTTTCAATTTTAAGTGGAGGAGAAGGTTTTTCATAAAAGTTGCATGGAAATTTATAAAACTCTTCAACCTTCTTTTCCGAACAAATCCCTAGAATTTCTTCCATAAAGTGGCAAAAATATTTATGGAACCCCACAACCTTATCTTTCAACTCATTAAGGAGTAAAACTTTTTTCATAAAAGCCCAAATTTAGATGAGTTATTAGAAAAATGTTTTACAAAAAAAAATTTAATTATTTGGAAATAACTATGTTGATAATCTTTTGAAAACGCTTGTTTTGACCGTTTTAAGATCTTTCTAGGCCTAAAACTTTTGGGTGGGCTTCAATATAATTCTTCTATTCTATATCCATATTTGAATATAGGAAGGAACCCAAAGGCCTAGGAAATGTCGACTTTTTTGGTAGTCCCCATCAAAAGGCCATATTTTTCGTGTACTCTCATTCTCTAGGAAAGTTTACTTTTCTTTTTGTCATTTTTCACATTTTTAATGGTCCGGCTTTGGTCCATGATCAGAGCACGTAATCATGAAGACCGACGTTTTGAGAAGAAATAAAAAGGAGAAAGTAAAAGTTTATATAAAATCTTAACTTTATTTTTCTGAAACGAATAAAATGTAAAATGCCAACTTTAAACGATAGAAATGAGACGCACCCCAAAAATCTATCGAGAAAGGTTCATTCGATGCTAAAAAATTTATCAATTGATCATCTTGACATCAAGACATTGGATATGAGAGAGAGACTTCAAGTTTTAAAAATAGTGTATTTTGTTACATTTTATTTGAACTACCGATTTTTATGATTTTTAAAAGTTTATAAATCTACTCTATCTAGTGTAGGAAAATGAATTGCAATGGTTAACTGAACATAGGGTTGGAAGTGGTTCAACCGGCCGAACTGAGCAAGTCCCAAGCAGTAAAAAAAGTATTAAAAATAAAAAAATTCAAAAAGTATAATTAAATATGAAAAAATATATTTAAAGCGTGATTAAACAAAGCACATCCAAATGAAGTTGAAAATTAATGAAAAAAAATAGATTACAAAGAAATGAATCGTGTCTAGGGGTATTTTTGAAATTTTTAAAAAAGATGGGAAAAATATAAAAATAAGTTTGAATGGAAAAAACAATTTTCAATCTTTGCCAAAATGATAAAAATATTAAAAAATACATTACAAACAAAATCTATTTTTTTTGGATTTTATATATTTTTTTAAAAAATACCAAGCCAATTCACTAAAATCAACCGAAACTGGAACCGGCCAGTTCTAATCAAACTGGGTGATAAGAATTTGAACAAGCCAATTTTTTTTAAGATGATTCAATCTGCATCAGTTTTAGACCTTTAAATTTTATAATTATCGAGGCCATCGTTAGAGTTTTTTATACGAAAATTGCATTTTTCAACCATGTTTAGAGGTGCGTCTTACTGCGATTGTTTAAGATACGCACCTTCTACAAAGCTCACCCAAAAGTAGAACCTCAATCCTTTTAGCCCAAAAGGTTTGATCAAGTTCATTTGAAATTTCAAAAAGATGCAATTTCTCCTTTGACATATATTTCTGCCAGTTATACAAAGCTCACCCAAAAGTAAAACCTTAATCCTTTTAGCCCAAAACATATGGTCAAGTCATTTGAAATTTCAAAAAGTTGTGCAAGTTTCATCTCCTTTGACATATATTTCTCCCAGTTAGGTGACATCTCATACCAATCTAGATATTCCAACAAAAAGCAAGGTATTATGAAGTCAAAACTTCTTCATCAAGAGATCCCAATTACATTTGAGATTTTATTTTTGAATTTTCCTTCACTTTAAAATATCTTTGGAAATACCCGAATTATCCTCATTCAAGGTTGGAAGCAACGAACAAGCGGCTGTATTTCAATAAATTGACTCACCCTATATAGGAAAGGTAATCCGTCATTTGGTTGGGGCCCTTAAGCAAGTTAAATTATTAAAATGCTCTTGCTTTGGATCCCAACTCTTGAACAATGGGAATTTAGGTATTTTTAATGATATTTTTTTAGATACCTAAGTGAAATGAAAATTAAAAAGTAAATTCTCTAATATTAAATGAGATATTTGACCCCTTTAATGCTGTTAAATGGGGTTTTATCCACTTAACTGATATTCTCCCTTATAATTTGGGTTCCCAAAAGGAAAAAAAAAAATACCATTCACTATGCCCTGGAACGTGCCTCCAATTTCAAGTAAGAGCACGTTTGTTTTGCATGAAAATATTTCTCGGGAAATACCTTCATGTTAAAGAATTCCCTCATGTGGTTAGATGTGGAAATATTTTTACATCAATTAGTAACTATTGGTGTGAAAATACACCTAATCACATGGGAAAATTCTTTTACATCAAGATATTTCTTTAAAAGTATTCACATGAAAACCAAATGTGCCCTAAGTGAATGACTCTCATCTGACAATAAACTTATATGCATGTTTGCATGCATGTGTGTTTGCTTTTCTAAACAACCTTTATGTAGAGCAACATATTTTGTAATACATGTTTATATCCTGCAGGGATGTAAATAGCTAGCCATATGTTGTCAATAATGGACGGTTGGGGTCTTCGTTTCTCCACTCAAAGTAGGTCAAAAAAATTTACACACTTCAACCACAGAACAAACCATCCCATTCATTTGTTGTTGACATCGAACGGTCCAGGGATTTGTTTGTCCAAAAGGGATACATTTAGGAATGCCTATCGCAGACTCGAGATTGTCTAAGAAGGTTAGGGATCTAGTTGTGAAGAGAGCGAATGTGTAGTTGGATCTTTGGAAGCCAAATAATTTATATCTAGGGGTCGAATCACACTAGTTAAATCCTCTCTCTATAATCTTCCCATTTATTAAATATCATTGTTAGCAATGCCTTCAGATATTATCAAGAAAATCGAGTAGCTGACGAGGAGCTTCTTATGGGGGTCTGACAAAAATAAGAAGAAATTTCATCTTGTGAGTTGGGATAGGGTGTGTACATCAAAAAGGATGGTGGATTGGGTATTGAGAAACTAAAGCTCCTTAACCAAACCTTAATTACTAAATGGTGATGGCGTACTTTAGACTAGGAACATCATCTTTGGAAGAAGATTTTGATTGCAAAGTATGGTATGGATCCTGTAAACCAGTTTATTGCTGAGAGCATAAGTGGTTCATGACAGTCTCATGTCTGGAAGTTGATTCTTTCACTACGATCTTTCATGGTTAGACATATAAGATGCTATGGGGGAGAGGTGATAACATTCCTTTTTTAGGCACTAAAAGTGGGCTACCGATGTGGCATTTAAATTTTTATATCCAGATTTATTTCAAAGATGTGTTCAACCAATGGTGAGTGTAAGGGAGGTTGGTGAGGTTAATGGACTCTGTTTTTTGGAATAATCGTATACCACATATGGTTTTTTAATCAGATGTCTAAATTGCTAAAGGTGCTTGATAATGTATATATCTCTTCCTCTATGAATGATGAGGCTATATAGGAGCTTGAGCCGGATGGTATGTTCTCGGTAAAATCAGCTTATTCTTTAATCTTTCATTATTGTATGAGATGGAATCAACTAGAGCTGACAGAAATTTGGAGGTGGAGGACACCACTTAAGGTGCAGGCTTTTATTTGGGTGATGTTACAAAGTACGATTCTAACTATTGACAATCTTAAAAAGAAAGGGAAGATTTTAGTCAATATATGTCCTTTTTGTAAAATGATGAAAAAAATTGTGCACACTTATTTCTTCATTGCCCATTTTCTTATCATATATGGTGTTGGGAGATGCAAAACGTTGGTGTTGTATTGTTGCAGCACTCAAACTTGTTGGTTTTGCCAAAGTTGGTATTATAATTTGGAACATTTTTCCAGGAGATATTATTTGGGGATTGTGGCTAGAAAGTAATAGAAAGGCTTGTTATGGAATGTCTTTGGAGATACAAAAAATTAAAAATAGAATTCTGCATACAGTTTGAAGTTGGTTTTGTATTACTGAAGAAGGATATGGGACATCTAAAGTGGACATTGTGTTTAATATGAAAAACCTCATATCACTTCGTTTCCAAAGGGTTAGACCAAAAAGTATTTAGTAGCAACCTGTAGCAGGGTGTTTTAAATTGAACTTTGATGGGTCTGCACTTGGTAACCGGGGGGTGGCAGGAGTGGGTGGTGTTTGTAGAGATAGTGAGGGAATGATTCTTTTTTGCTATGCTGGTCCTTGTGGTTGTGGATCCGCCAATTATGTTAAAATTACCTCTCTTGTGCAAGGGATTTTAATTTGAAATGAAAGGTGCCTTGGTGATATTTTGATTATCGAAGCCTTCAATGTATAATTGGTGTAATAAGATATCTAGACCACCCTGACGTCTTAGATCCATATGGTTACAGGTGATAGATCTAACGCCATCTTCGACAATAAGCTTTCATCGTGTGTATAGAGAGACGAATGGCGTTGCAAATGATTTGGCAATAAAATGTACCTTGTTAAATTCATTCTAGTTTTACCTGCTCTGTTTTGATAAATGACTTGTAATTCCATTTTAATTAATAAAAAGTAAGTACTCTTATCAAATAAATAAATAAATAAGATACAAACAAGTGGTTCTTTATAGTCCACAGCTTTAATATAAACAAGAATATCTTATAGCACAAGTGCCTAACTGCTCAGTCCAACTGCATTCATATGTTTTTTATTTCATTAGAATGATATGCTTGGTTCAAACTTGAGCATAGGTCATAGTTGTAAATGAAGTGTCAAAACTTTAAATATAGTAAAGTTTAAGGTGTTTTTGTGGGGAAATGAATATAAAGAAGGAAAAAGTCTACATAAGGTTTGCAACCTTACACTGTGCACCTCAAAATCCTACAAAAAAAAGAGTGTTGCGAATTTGAAAAACATTCCAATCGATCATCTCGACTTCAATATCTATAAATATTAAGAAACAAAATTTTAAATCCTAAAAATTGTGTATTTTATAACAAGTTATTATTTTTAAGATTTCCATAAGTTTTTAGATCGTCTCGATCTTTATATTTTTTAAAAATTTTCAATTTTATAATTAAGGCTAAACATGAAAATTGAAGGCATCTTAAGGTTTCACTGGAACTACATCTTTTGGCAAACCTTAACCCTATAAAGGATGGTTCATAGATATCATAAAGGAGTTGGAAGATTTGAATTAATATATTAACAGTGTTCAATGTTGGAGTGGTTGCCTACTATTGTTTGGTATTGAAGTGAGGCAAAAGGGATAAAAGAGTATTTGATGTGACTTAGGAGTTGATGGCGTTGGTTAAAGACAATGACATTATTGACAACATGAAATAACGTTGTTTAATAAATATAATTAAAACAATATTAAATAGAAACATATACAAAGAGACCGTTCTTGTCCGTAAGATTTTAAATTGGATGAGTATGAATGTGAATTGACTAGATCCAAAGTCCAAAAAAATATTTTTCGAACTTCGTACATACCTCAAGCCGTCTCATTCGATGTTTAATGGCAAGGAATAATTGTGACCTCCTTGTAAACAAAAATAAATGGTCTCGTAACATACAATTCTATATCAAATTAAAAAATTGCCGATATATAAGCACACTGATTTAAAATTCCCATGAAAAGCAGGCATTTTAATCGAAGATGCCACCATAGATTTGAGCAATGGATGCAAAAGATCAAAATTTACCAATTGTTATTTTAATGGAGTAATTTGCTTCTCTAGAAAGAACAAATAAATATTAAAAGAATACTACAAAACTATGGAACTAAAAGAATACTACAAAACTATGGAACCACACTTAAAATAACGACTATTTAACAAAACAAACTTAAACTATCAATCATTCTAACGCATAATTCATGACCTTTGATGAGCTCTGCTATATCTTAAAAGAAAAAATGGATGAGATGTTAAATAGTTCATCTCTTGGTTACTCTCTGATAAGTTTCTGTGAAACTTGGCCAACAGGAAACAGAATTTTGGTTGAAATGGATTCTACACCCATCAGCTGTCCCAAATCTACTTGAATAAGATAGGATTGATACAACTAAGCAATGTTTTAAAGACTGGTGGCTTGGATAATGAATTGCTAATTCGTGCCTATTGTCAATGCAGACAGACCCACTTCCTTTATCAGAACGGAAAACGGTCTGATTTCTATGAATTCACTTGATTGTCACACTTTTTTTTTTTTTTTTTTTTTTTTTTTTTTTTCTTTTTTTCTTTTACTTTATTTTTATGAACTGATTCTAAAGAGTGTTCCAACATTGGAAAGCTTGTAAATCGTTCATCTCTTCATTTGACACTCGTGGATATGGACAAATAAAGAAGGAAAAAGATCTCCAGTCCATGTTCTATTTTAGAACTTTTTGTTTTCTGAACGATTGATTTCAAAGTCTGTATAGAAACACATCATCTATATTATTTTTGGTGCACAGGGAAAAAGGTGGACTTGCAAACCATCATAGGCCTTTCCATCACTAGCATGTGTTTTTTATTGAATGTTTTGCTATGTTGCAGCCTTATTCCCTTTTTCTTCTACTTCTTTTTTATTTATTTATTTATATATATATATATATATATATATATATATTTTTAAATTCCATTCTTGTTGAGTTTCATGGTAGCCCAAATCACCATACTTATATTTTATTCTCAAATATTAAGGGTATTATCATACAAATAAAAAAGGCTTTTTCGAAAAGAAAAAAGTGATTTCGATATGAATTAAAGAATGCATAATACCGATCATTTTGAGAGTCACCCTTTTGGGGGTTATGGGAAGGAATCTTCAAAGTGGAGATGAGCCTCCGAGAGAGAAACATAGCCTCACAGAGAGAGGCAGTATTCGGGTTGGTAAGGCTTTTATTTCTAAAGAGAAAAAATATCTCGGGTGCTCTCGAAGTTATCTTTTAGGTAGCAGTATTGCAGTGGAAAAAAAGGTATTGATCGTTGGTATTGCTTGGTCAGGAGAACGAGTTTAGAAGGGAAGATCAGTGATAGTATTTTACCGATGTTTAGAGATATGTATTATCTCTTGTAACCCAAAACTATGATTTTCGTTGAGATGGTGGATTTCTACTTGTCGAAGCTGTGGATGTAGCCCTATGGGGTAAACCACGTAAATTGTGTGTTGTTGTGATGCGATTTGTACGTTTGTTTTATATTTTGCATTCGATTTATAGTTATATTCGTCTACTTCGTATTTAGCCAATCATGTACACGATCTTGGGGGGAACTCGGTATTTGGGATTTTTGGTTCCACAGCAAAGGGGTTACCGAAAACCCTATAGGTCTAACCCATTGTTATCAGGATCAGACCGTGCTCGACTTGACGAATAACTGGTCCAGTCGCTCAGACCTTTGTTATATATAAATAATCAAAGTTGATTAAATTTCAAAACTTCAAGAAAAATAAGAAAAATATTAGTTAAAACTGATGAAAATTTGGTTAAAAATAGGAAAGTTTTAAAAAATAATTGTAAAATTTAAGCAAAAAAAATTAATATTGGAGGGTTTTATTAGTAAATTACGTGATTCTAATATCAAAATTAATGTAACCTATGACATCATTATTTATAAAAGTTGAAGAAGAGAGCCAGGCACGCCCTTGTCCCCATTAAAGGGTGCGAAAATGTGGGTCCAAAGAGCGAAAAAGAAAGTTTTAAAATAAATACAAAAATACAGAAAAAAGTGGTAAATGTGTGCCAAAATGGAAAGAAAATCTTTCTTTTAACCCTTTAAGGGGATGTTTTTTGCCAAAATTTTGAGATCTTCTGGATTAAAGATTTTTGGAAGTAAAATATCATTTGCTATCAAAATAAAAAAGAGGGAAAAAAAAATGAAAAAATCAGGCCAAAAAATAACAAGAGAGGTGGGAAGAAAGATTGAACCGTTCATCCCAAAGAACCAGCAAAACTGTCTGCCAAATTGGTCCAACCGGTCTTGATCGATTCTCTAGAAATACTAGTTTAGTGCTCATGTTGGACTGGACAAAGGTCCAGTTAGCGGTTCTGCTGATTGGACCACCGATTCGGTCCAATCAAACTCTAACCTTATCTCTTTCTATTTAGCATTTTGTCACTTAAATATAATAACATAATCAAACTCTAACCTTATCTCTTTCTATTTAGCATTTTATGTCACTTAAATATAATAACATTAAAATTGGAGGAATTTTATGCTTTAGGTTTCATAGAGTTTGGTAACACCTCCCCAACCATCTCTAGTAATATTGTAAGGTTGGGAAGGTGCCAACCATATAATTGCAAACCGGTTACTAGTATTGTATTACAAAACTCAGTTGGCATATAAGTTTTCCGAGAAGATATGCTGCTCCTATGGGAGAGCACATTATTCATTTCCCTCCCTTCGGCAAAACCTAATTAGGAGTATTTTATGGACGCTATATTTTTTTAATCCATAAGCCAACCTCAACAAAGAAAAGTTTCAAATTAAACATTCTTTGTGCCTAAAAAAAGTCCAAAATGTGAACAACTTGCAAACAATTTTTGGAAGATAAGTTCTAAGTGTTGAAAACTCAAAATCCAATTTATATAATAATAATAATAATAATCATCTATTATTAGGTGGATCCCAAGACCAAAAATCAGAAAAGTCCTCTAAGTAGCTGTTTTGTTTATCAAGGGAATTAATGTATAGTATGCTCCTGCAGGAGCATGACACACTTCTTTTGTTATGAGCATGAGCATAGTTTATAGTTTATTTCTACTCCCTCATTATGCGATTTTTTCAATATGAAATTTTAAGAATCACTTAAAAAACAGTAAATGATTATTCTCAAACAAAAAAAAAAAAAATGTAATTTAAGCTTTCTAACACTTAGATCTCACCATCAAAATTGGATGGTCTCTGAACAAGGTTAGGGTTTGGGTGCAGGGACCCACCAGTTACATCGAGTCTAGCCTCTTGAACTCAAGGGTAAGCTTTAGGTGCCATAAGAACCCACTTGTTAAGTGTCAATATCTAGCTTAGAGCTGGATTTTGGGCTATTATTAATCTTCAAAAGGTGAAAAATAAAAATAAACATGGTCTAGGTTATTATTAATCTTCAAAAGGTGAAAAAAAAAATAAACATGGTCTAGGTTATTATTAATCTTCAAGAGGTGAAAATTAAAAATAAACATGGTCTAGGTTGCGCTTTTTTCTTCGACCTTATTTTATGGCTTGTTTGGTTTCGTAGCCAAGTTGTAATTTTGGCCCGTTTTGAAAATTTCACACCAAAAATTTGACCTCAAGAAATATTGATTCGCGATAAATTGATTTTACAGCTACAATTGTGATCCCAAATTGAATTTTGCAAAACTAATCGGCGCCACCACTACTATCGCCACTACCATACCACCACCACTACTGCTTTGCCACCATCACAGCCTAGCCACCACTATTCCATCACCCACTCCACCACTACCAGTATTGCCGCCACCGCCACCACTATCATCGCAGCCTAGCCACCACTGCTGCCACCACTCCTACATCACTCTGCCACCATTGCCAGTACAACTGCCTACCCACCACCACCACCATCACCTACCATTACAAACACTGCGCCACCAGCACCACTGCTCAATACACTGCCTACCCACCACCGCTGCACAACTGCCTACCAGCCACCACTTCCAATGATACCACCCTACATGGACATTTCTTTTGAAACATCATTATTTTTTAAACCCTTATTTAAGGAAACCCTCCATGGACATTTCTTTTGAACCATCATTATTTGAAAACCCTTATTTAAGAAAAAAACAAAACGAAAAAAGAAGGAAGGATGGGGTTATGTTATTTATGGGATGGTGTTTTTCAGGGGATATTGAACCTTAAAATGTGAGGTCAATAAATTGTACACACTAGCCAAAAAGTCATTTAATTGTTTTTTAACTACAAGGGGCATAGCAATAATTTATAAATATATAGGGTATCCTATCCTCCCCATCAGGCATGCCTATAGGGATGGTTTGAACAACTCTGCCGAGTCCAAATCAACCCAGGTGAGTCATGGAGAACTAATAAGTTCAAATTTTCAAACTACAACAGTCAACTACCTATAGAGAGTAAATGACAATTGTCAGTTACAAATTTTCCAATCAAATAGCCCCTAAGTTCATCAAAAATTATTAGATCAAAACTCATTTTTTGAAGCTCCGAATTGATTTAGGCAGAAGTGGATTGATAATAATTTGGTGGATGTGGTTCAGGTATTAATTCCTTGAGGAACTGAAATAGTGGGACGACTCACCAAACACTTTTCCTGGTAGGCCATTCCCAGTCAGGACAAGATATGTCCATTCAACCTAGACAGTAATTATTTTGATCATTTTAACCATTTCACCAAAGGGTGGATCAAATGTAAATCCTTTCCCATGTGATAAAATGGTCAAACATGGTGTTTGTGTCCCTACGGTTGGCACCCTCAAAATAGTCCATGAGGCAATGATTTGGGTGATGGCAACACAACCCTGTTCCTTTGCCCTCCACCCCATGTTCACATGGTGAAACCATGTTCAACTTCCAGCACAAAGTTGGTTCAAGTTGGGTATCTTTCAAACTGATCACAAAGGAGTAGAGGTGATCAGTTTATATATGGTTATCATTTGATTTTTCCTCTCTCTATCTCTCCCGTTAGATCTCTCTCTCTCAAATATGTATTATATGGAAAATTGTTTCATGTTGTGGGAACCGCATTTCTACAGTTACGGTCCTGAGATATAAAACACCCATTTTAAAGATGCAAATAGGTAGTCTATCTAAAAACAATTGAAACTAACGGTCTATATGTTTTCTTAATAGAGTTATTATTTTTAATTTTCAAAATTTATTTACTTTTTCATATTTATGATCTCCATCTTGGAGATTACATGTCTTTAAAAATTAGGTCCGAAAATCCATATC
>NW_006498806.1:3455800-3466883 GCF_000471905.2 Amborella trichopoda | reverse complement strand
GATCTGATAATCACGACTATATTTCATATTATAATTTTAATATTTTTTTACAAATTAAAAATACATGAAATTTGATGCGTCCACTTTTCTCATTAAGAGTCACCTAATAAAAATACTAAAATATAATTCAAAAAATGGAAGTTAACCAAAATATCCCTAAAACTTTCTAGGATATTTTGATCAATTTATTTTTTACGAATTACTTTTAATATTTTTATTAGATTCGGCTATTTTTCAATGGTAAATGCTTCAAATTTCAAGTGATTTAGATTCATATAAAAACTTTAAAATTTAAATACGAAACAATCGGATTGGCTCAGATTCAATATGGGTCATTGAACGTTTACTATAGCTTTCAACCAGTCGAATGAGCTCAGCTATTCCCTATATATATAGGATTTACGTGCATAGCACCTAGGAGGCCAATTTCAATACAAATTATAATTATTTGGGTAAGTAATTGAAATACATAGAGAAAGCAAACTTACTTTTTTTTATTTTAAATGAACATGGCATGTTTATTTAGAGAGGTTAAAGAATAAGAATGTGAGAGTGGCCTATTCAAGACATATAAAAAGGGTTTGGGCTCAATGTATTCATGCATTAATGTTTTCATATACAAAATATTATTATATTAACACGTAATTTAAAATAAATAATTATTCAAAATATAAATAATTATACAAAATTATCATTGTTGTATAATGATAGTTTTGCAATAATTATATCATATAATTTAAGGTCACATGGCTACAACCTTTATGGAGATTAGCTCCCCTGTTATTCTTGTGATATTTGTCCATCTATTACTATTTCAGCTTCCCTAAAAAATATGTTTTTTTTTAAAAAAAAAAGTCCCTGAAAGTTCTCTACGAGATTAAAAACTAAAAAAAAGAGTAATTCATTTTTTGGTGTAAGAATGCTACTATTTCATAAATGGTATAGTTAATATAGTGGAAATGTTACACTGGTAATGGAAAAACAATTCAGATGCCTTATTTTAAAATGGCATTATTTTTTGATTCCCTAAAAATAAATTGCCAAAATTATTTTCTGATATAAGTTTGTAAATGAAAATTAAAAAAGAAGGGCATCCTATTTTGTTATTTTACATTTGCGCTAAAGTTAATTGAGTGTACAACATGGAGAAAACCCAAATAACTCAAATGTCAAAATTCTTCCAACTTAATTAAGGGGGAACCATTTCTTGGTTAAAATTCTTCCAACTTGCATGACATAATAAAATATTTAATAATAATAATAATAATAATAAAACAAGCATAATTGAACCAACCTTTACTTGAAGAAACTAAACACATGTGACATAATAAAAGAGTACATTTAAGTTTGATAAGAATAAAGAACATATTTATCCAAAAAATAAGAATAATGAATCTTACATTTTAGCTTTTTGAAAGGATGAAAGAGAGTAATATAACTTCATTGGGTTTGTTTCTTTTTCTTCACTTTAATGGCCAAGGTAAGAAGAGAGAGATATAGCTCATGTGAGGGCTAGAGAGAGAGAGATTTATTAACATGTTTGAAGTTAAAAGTTAGGACATCAAAATGATAGGACAGATGAAAATTTGAGAAGGAAAGTTAGGACAGATGAAAATTTGAGAAAATTTTACCCCTAACTTTCCCTCACAGTAAGGTTGGGAAAAGACCTATGAGATGCATCTAACTTAAGTCCTTTAAAAAGGGATAGTATGTATCTAAGTTAAGTTCCTTAAAAAAGTGGAAAGTATATAAAGTTCCCAAAGAAACAGAAATATTTTAAGTTTTTTTAAAAAAAGGGAACCACGTACGTGATTCGTGATTCTGAGATAGGATAAAACTCCATACATGTATAAATTTCTAAAAAATAGAAAAGCGATGTATGTGATAAAATCATGTGACTTAAAAGTTATTAAAGAGGGAAATGTTAAAAGTTCTTGTCAATATACTATCTTTACCCAATAACACAGGGTGCTCTAAACTATGTCACTTATTTTACTACATCGTTTACGATAAGGGCCATTTTATTCTTACAACGTGTGTCCACCTCTTAATTATGGCAGTGTAGTATGTGTGTATATGCGTGTGTATAAAGTTGCAAACCTTATATCATAGAAGCAAATGCACCTCAAAAATCCAAATAGAAATGAGTATTCCGAAGTTGGAAAACCTTTCAATTGATCATCTTAATATCAAAATCTATGGATAGAAAGAAAGAAAATAATTTCAAGTCTAAAAATAATGCATCTCGCCGCTTTTGAAATTTTAAATTTCATAATTAGTATTGAACATGGATTTTCACAGACTTCCAACATAGAAACTATATCTCCCAGCAAAATTTAGAGATCCGCCTTACTTGTACAGTATAAGGTGGGTATCTTATAAAAACATTATTACCCTATAAATATAGACACGTTAGGTTTGTACAAGGTGTCCATCTTCTACTATTGAAGTAAGGTACATTTCAAAACTATGCCAAAAGATGCAGTTTCGCTGTGGAAAAGCTTCATGATAACACAAAAATTTATTGTTACCTATTAGGAAATTTAAAGCTCCAAAATTGATGCACATTGAACAAATTTATAAACACTTAAAATTTTTGAAACTAGACAGTCCAGATAAACTATTAAAAGATGTACTATATACATGACCTGAAATCTATTTTTATTCGTATCTATACATCTCGATGTTGAGATGATCAATTTAGAGTATTAGGACAATTTTTTCGTATGGTCTTTTTAGATGCGTCTTACTTCAATAGTATACGATTAATACCCCGTCTAACCATTTTCTAAAGGAAAAAGTTTACATAAGTGTGAGGCTCTAAACAATCAAATTAGGGCGCGGCTAAAAAATTTCACTTGAAAATGGTGTTTTGATATCCAAATATCCTCAAATTGATCATCTAAACCTCAATATGTATGTTCATGAGAAAAAAATGGATTTCAAGTTTTGAAAATAATGCATCTTGTAATGTATTTTTGAACCGTCAATTTTCAATATTTTCATGTTTTCATAGATCTTCTCGATCTGCACTATTTTTTAAGCTTTAAATTTTATAATTAAAAATAAAAATATATTTTAAGGCTATCACAAATATTTCTAATATAAAAACCACATTTCTTGACACTATTTAAATGTGCTATTTGGTTTGATTGTTTAGAGCCTCGGCTCTGTACAAACTTTCACCCTTTTCTAAATGGGATTGTATACAATTAGACAATTTACTTTTATACAAGGTGGTCACAAGTACTTATTACCATCGGATGTGAAATTTGATAGATTGGATGTGTCACAAAGTTTGAGAAAAAAAAATTTTAAGTTTGAGCTGTTGGGTTTATGTTGCCTTTAAATGCCTTATGAGTGTGTAACAAAAAATATTTACTATAGTGAAACATAAACTCAGTGGGAGTGTGGTCCCTCGAAGACCATACTAAGCAAATGATATTTGCGGATAACGGACTGTGCTTGACGATCGAGGCCAGTCGGTTGGAAAACTCAAGGTACCTGGGCATAAAAAAGAATAAATCGAGAAGGGTTTTTGGGTTAGCCCTTGATGAGGTCGGAGCTTATGCCTAACCGAGTAGGCCGAGGGACTGTGTGACCCTTATGTGTGATGGTATGCCTACAGAGACGGGAGCCAAAACTTTATCCTTGTTTCATCACATCGTATGCATATAGATAGATCGTTCGGGAAAGCTAAATATCCACCTTTGAGTGAAGCATATGCATGTGCGAGAGATACCCCTATGTGTCATAGAGCTGTGGTCGCATCAGGTCGTGGTGATCTTGAATTATCTCTAGGAGAAGACCTGTAATCTACAGACTGGGATTGTGACTCCTTGGCTCATCAACCAGACTGTAGTGACCCCTGCTTGGACTATAGTCATGGGAAACATTGGGTCGGTTCGATAAAGCAAGTGTGGTATGTAGTCCACAGTTGAAAGTGGAGTACCAAGTAATCGTTGATTGAATTCCTTAACCATATGAATCCACTTCCCATCCTATTAATTTAATTGTGTCGATTTTATAATTAAATTATTTTAGATTTATTATTTGAATTTTTGTAAGTCATTATTTTATTTCTTATTTTTGGACTTATAAAAATGAAATTATTAATTTACAAAGTTATAATGTTTTAAAATTCATTTTGTTTAAATTTTAAAATATTTATTAAAAAAAATACATGGGGGCCCATAGTGCACCTGTGAGTGATTTTGTTGCCAAAATGATAAAGGGGTGATTATTATTAAAAAAAAAAAAATTCCCCGACGTAAGATTACATAGGTTTTTTTTTCATTGGTATCAGAGCTAGTTTTACTTGATTGCCATTAAGAGTCTTTTCTTATATTTTTGAGAATATAAAGTAATGGCTGCTCGTACCTTCATCTCTGAAATCCTGAAAACTGAAAGGTTTGATGGGACCAACTTTGCTTCATGGAAAAGAAAAATCAAATTTGTGCTTTATGAAGAAAACTTGCATGAGTTACTCTTTAAAGACAGACCTCATCGTCCAACTGACGACTCATCTCAAATAATCAAAGATGAGTACGCCAATTGGAAGAGGAGGAACTTGAATTGCAAACACATTCTTTTATGTGCCATGATTAACTCGTATGCTTCTGAGTACGAGTCAATCTATACTGCAAGTAAGATTTTGATAAACTTGAACGAGAGTATGTTGAACCCTCTCTCATGAAGCAAATTATGGCTATGAGAAGGTACAATGATTTAAAAATGGTAGAAGGTACCAAGTTTACAGATAATGTGTACGTGTTTCGTGCGCTAGTAAGAGATTTGGAAGATACAGGCATGAAGCCCAATGAATCTATGGAAGTGATTCATTTAATGTATTCGCTTCCTAATTCATGGGAGACTTTCATATATTCCATCTCTGCTGGAAGAAACGCACCAAAATTAGAAGAACTCATTACGACCATCAAATCTGAAGAAAAAATGAGGAGTTCAAGGCAAACCTCAAGGGATGCTGTGCATATAGTAAAATCTCAACCATCTTTTAAATTTAAGAAAGGAAACAGAAGAAATACTTTTGAGAATAAAAGATATTTCAAAAGAAGAGATTTTGGAAATAAGCGAGTAAAGAGAGAGACTCGAACTTGTTTTATTGGCAAGAAAGTGGGCCACATAGCCAATAATTGTCGGTCCAACAAATCTGATGGAACTAACAAGGAATTGGCATGTATGGTTTTCGAGTCCATGCTAGCTGACCCCAAAGAAGCTTCTTGGTGTCTTGACTCGGGGGCTACGGCTCATATCACAAACACCAATGAAGGTTACCGTTCTTCTACTCCCATTGGGCAAGGACAGCAGCATATTTATATGGGAGGAAATCAGAAAACTTATATACTTGGAATTGGAGATTTTGAGCTGAAACTAAATAGTGGGAACACATTGATCCTGAAACAAGCACTTTATGTTCCTGATATGAGGAAGTGTTTGATTTCGGTTCCTAAGATGTCTATGGCTGGATTCATAACCACTTTCATTGGGGAAAAAGTGGTGGTCAAGAAGGGGAAACATGTGATCATGACTGGACGACTTGTAGACGGGCTATTTACCATTGAAATAAAAGATAACGTTGCCTATGTCTCATCCCCTAATGAATTAGATGCTACCCTATGGCATATGAGGTTAGGACACATTAATATCAAACAAATAGAAAGATTAAAAAAGGATGGGATTCTTCATAATTATAAGGGAGATTTATCGAAAGTGTGTGAGTCTTGTACGCAAGGAAAATTAATAAGGAAAAATACCCCCAAGGCAAAAAAAACTATTAACGTATTCGAAATCATTCATAGTGATATATGTGGACCTATAAATGTGACCACCAAAAGTGGAAAAAGATATTTTGTCTCTTTTATAGATGATCACTGACGATATGGCCATGTGTACTTCATTCATGTAAAATCAGAAGCCCTAGAAAAATTTAAAGAATATAAAGCCCAAGTAGAAAATCAAACCAACCTGAAAATTAAAGTCTTTCGAACCGATTAGAATGGAAGAATGTTCATCTGACTTTTCAAAGAATTGTGCATTGAAAATGGAATCATTCATCAATAATACTCCTAAACAAACTGGCGTAGCTGAGAGAAGGAATAGGACCTCAGTGGAAATGGTAAGGAGTATGATGGGGCATGCAAATCTCTCATTGGAGTTTTGGGAAGAAGACGTATTAACGGCATGTTACATCCTTAACAGGACTCCCACAAAAGCTACATCGCTAACTCCTCACGAAATTTTCACAGGTCGTACTCCCTCCCTTGAACACCTGAAAGTTTGGGGTTGCTCAGCCCATGTCCTCATCCCGCATCAAATTAGAACCAAATTGCAACCCAAAACTGTCAAATAAATTTTCATTGATTACCCAGATCATGGTAAGGGGTATCGATTCTACAATATTGAAACTGGCACGGTTATTGAAAGTTGTGATGCTCACTTCTTTGAGGAAGAGTTTCGTGAAGCAAGGGTGAGTAGAAAACAAGCCAACTTTTATGAGGAGACCAAAAACAAAGATGTAGTTCGAGACCTTGAACCTGAAACTTCTAAACCAACCCAACCTGTTTCTGAACTCCCTAAAGAAAGTGAACATTTACCTGAACCAAGACGAAACAACCGAGTCAATAGGCCATCTCTTTACCTAGAACATTTTGTCTACCTTGGAGAAGATCCAGCTTTAGAACCTAGAACTCACCATGAAGCCTTGACCTGTCCTGAAAGGGAATACTGGGTAGAAGCCATGAAAAATGAGTATGCTTCTATTAACCAAAACTATGTATGGGAATTAGTACCCCTAACTGAAAAATTTAAGGCCATTGGTTGTAAGTGGATTTTCAAAAAAAAGTTGAACTCTGAAGGGAAAATAGAAAAATACAAAGCTAGGTTGGTTGCAAAGGGTTTCACCTAGAAAGAAGTGATAGATTATGAGGAAACTTTTTTCTTTGTTGCCAAATTTCTATCCATCTAAATCCTTATAGCTATAGTAGCCCATTTTGACTTTGAGGTTCATCAAATGGATGTCAAAACAGCCTTTCTAAATGGGGATTTAGAAGAAAATATTTACATGACCCAACCTGAGAGATTTGAAGAGAAAGGGAAAGAAAACATTGTATGTAAACTTAATAAATCCTTTAATGGCCTGAAACAAGCATCGCGACAGTGGTACATAAAATTCCAAGAGACTCTTGCTGTTGCAGGATTCTCTACAAATAATGAAGATTATTGCATATATCAAAAGGTCAGTGGGAGTGATGTGGTCTTTATATCGTTATATGTTGATAATATGCTAATTGTTAGGAGCTCAATTGCCTTAAAAGCAAAGACAAAAAATTTCCTTGTACAACTCTTCGATATGAAGGACCTTGGAGAAGCTTCATATGTATTGGGCATCAAAATAATAAGAAACATGAGAGAGAAGACTATCCAACTTTCCCAGACAACCTACTGTAAGAGTATACTGAAAAAGTTTGATATAAGTATGTGTAAGCTCATGTCAACCCCAATTGACAAAAAGACGAAGCTTAGTAATAAAATGTATCCTACCGAAGCCATGGATATAAGAGCTAGGGAGAGAGTGCCATACAGGAACGTAATTGGGTCTCTTATGTACGCCATGATGGGAACAAGGCTTGACTTGTCCTTCGTCGTGAGTCTGGTGAGCTGTTTCCAAAGCAACCCAGGAGAGGAGCATTGAAAAGCAATAAAAAGAATTCTCAGATATTTAAAGGGGTCCATGAACTATGCGCTCACATATAAAGGGGGAACTGAAATAGCAATAGAGAGATATTCAGATGCAAGCTATCGCGAGGATCCAGATGATGCGAAGTCTACACCTGGGTATGTGTCTATGCTTGGAGGGGGTGCGGTTTCTTGGAAGTCAAAGAAACAAGATATTGTGGCTTTATCCACCATGGAATCCGAGTATGTGGCATGCTGTCTAACAACCAAGGAGGTTGTGTAGATTAAAAATTTTCTTAATCAACTTAATTTCCATCCTATACGTTGTGAGGCAATGCGAATTTTTTACCACAACACGACGGCTATTTGTGTCTCTAAGGAACCTCGATTTCACAAGATTTCCAAGCATATCAAGCCATACTTCTATCACCTGAGAAATGAGGTGAGATTGAAAGAGATCGGATCAGCTACATATCTACATATTTAATGATTGCAAACCCTCTGACTAAGGGAGTTATCCCTAATATTTTTGTAAGACATGTGAGAGAGATGGGGATGAGAGAAAGGGAGGAAGAGACAATGTAAGACTTTCAAAGACCAAGTGGGAGATGCTGGGTTTATGTGGCCTTTAAAGGCTTTATGAGTGTGCAATGAAAACATTTACTATAGTGGAACATAAACTCAGTGGGAGTGTGGTCCCTCGAAGACCATACTAAGCAAATGATATTTACGGATAACGGACTATGCTTGACGATCTAGGCCAGTTGGTTGGAAAACCCAAGGTACCTGGGCATAAAAAAATAAACCGAGAAGGGTTTTTGGGTTAGCCCTTGATGAGGTCGGAGCTTATGCCTAGATGAGTAAGCCGAGGGACTGTGTGACCCTTATATGTGATGGTAGGCTTACAGAGACGGGGGGCCAAAACATCATCCTTGTTCCATCACAGGGCATGCATATAGATAGATAGTTTGAGAATGCTAAATATCCACCTTTGGGTGAAGCACATGCATGTGCGAGAGATACCCCTATGCGTCATAGAGCTGTGGTCACATCAGGTCGTGGTGACCTTGACTTGTCTCTAGGGGAGGACCTATAATCCACAGACTGGGATTGCGACTCCTTGGCTCATCGACCAGACTTTGGTGATCCGCTAATGAGCCCCTGCTTGGACTGTGGGTCATGAAAAACACTGGGTCAGTTCGATAAAGCAAGTGTGGTCTGCAGTCCACAGTTGAAAGTGGAGTACCCCGTGATCGTTGATTGAATTCCTAAACCATATGGATCCACCTCCCATCATATTAATTTAATTGTGTTGATTTTATTATTAAATTATTTTAGATTTATTATTTGAATTTTTATAAGTCATTTGATATTTTATTTTTTATTTTGGACTTATAAAAATGAAGTTCTTAATTTACAAAGTTATAATGTTTTAAAATTCATTTTGTTTAAATTTTAAAATATTTATTTTAAAAAAAATACAGGGGACCCATTGTGCACATTGGCCCACCATGTGGGTATTAGGTGGGGCCCCACATGCCATACATGGGTGGCACGCCGCACCCTTGGATACCTTATTTTGTTGCTTTGTCTTCAAGTTTGTTAAATATGGTAACTACATCTTTTAGCATGTGGTCAAATATTGATTAGGAAATATTGACCATATCTTATCTTGATTATTGAAGAAATATCTTGACTTGACATTATTGAAATATTCTTATGAAAAATATGAGATGGAATATACCATTTATGGTATGCACTATACCTTTAATGGATTTAATTTATCTAAATATATTGATGGGAAAATGGTTTAAGGAAATGAGGATAATAGTTCATGCACCTTCCATAATGTTGATGGCCCATCTATGGACTGGATGGCTCAGATCTCTCACCCTACAAGTCACTTTGATCAGCGGTCCATATTCAATTTTAAGAAAAAGGTAAACTATGGGAAACGCTAAAAAAACCCTATACCTAAATTTCACTATAAATAAGGGTGCTCTTCCCCATCTGAACACACCTCTCTCCTATAAACTCTCTCTCTCTTCCCTAAGGGCCACGCCTCTCTCTCTACTCTCTTATTTTCTCTCTCTACTCTCTCTCTCTCTCCTAAAAAGGACCCTAAGGGGCGCGCCCCAACATAGAGAGTCTCTCTCTCATAATCTATTCTAAGAGTTGGGATAAATTAGGGTTTGAGTTTAATTATTTTGGAGTTAGTATTTTGTAGAGATTTAAGGGTGGTTACCTAGTTTGGCCGAAATTAGCTTTCCCGATTCGAGATTGAAGCTGGACCGTTGATCCCACGCCATTGGATGTGGTGACTAGGTGTGGGGTGTAAAAAGTCTGGTTGAGGTAATATCCAGCATCTTTTCTTTTAATTGTTTGTTCTTGTATTTTATATTATCAAGCACAGTATTAGGTTATAGAAATGGCATCAAGTAGTTGAGATTTATTTTATTGATGTGTTATTTATTTTTGGAATTTTTATTGTTTGTAATAAGACCACTTGTGAGTGATTTTATTACCAAAATGATAAAGGAGTGATTATTAATATTAAAAAAACAAAAAAAATTGTATATCCTCAGCATAAGATTATATAGGTCTTTCTTTTATGAGCTTGATTAATAAAATAATTATAGCTACCCAATTACATATCCAATGCTCAAGATTAATGTGATCACTTTATACCAATAATAAATGATCTCATTCCATACTTTTTTTTTAAAATATAGGTATACATTCACGAAAAAGCTTCAAGACCTACATTGCTCAATTGAAATGAACAGTTCAAAACACTCTCGTAATCCTGTCTGGAAAACCGAGAAAAATATACATATGTACCGTCCAAATAAATGTACGAAAGGAATTTGACATGGGCTAAATTTAAGTGCAGTCTCATTGGTGTGGACATACGAGTGGTTGGACGGCGGCTTGTATTTACGAGCTCGCAACAGCATTCATATAACGATCGTGGAGCCTTAAACCTAAGGGTCTTTCTTATAAAATTCAATTCGCTTCGCTTCGCTTTGATCGAAGAGCTCGAAGACTTTGTATTTTAGTTTTAAACCAAATTGATGAGAAATTTGGTACAGCTGTTTCCTCAAGCCGCTTCAGTTAGATTCAAGTTTGCTTAGATTCAAGTTTGCTCGAGGCCGATTCAGCCTGAGAAAATAAATATTTATATAGAAAAAGGTTTTTATATTTTTTTGAAAGCTTTATTTTTTCATTTTTTATTATTTCTATATATATCAATATCGAATTTATTTATATTAAATTTAAAAAAAAAATCTGCCCTCTACAACATTACCATAGACAAGTAGTTGGGTGGAGGCTTAAACATAAGACTCTCTCTCTCTCTCTCTCTCTACTTACTTAGTAAGTAGGTAGT
>NW_006498806.1:3415605-3453453 GCF_000471905.2 Amborella trichopoda | reverse complement strand
TACTACTACTACTCTCTCTCTCTCTCTCTCTCTCTCTCTCTCTCTCTCTCTCTCTCTCTCTCTCTCTCTCTCTCTCTCTCAAGAAATCAGTGCCACATGCTCAAAAAAAATAAGAAAAAAAAAAATAGATAGCAAGTATAGAGTGGAGCATGCTATATAATAACTCTCTTGGACAAAATAGCCACTTTAGAATTTTTTTCTCTTTTTAATTAATGTTTCGGGATCGAAGTATCATTAGATGATTATTCTCGAAGAAAAAAAAAAAAAGGTTTTGCATTCTTAACTTCTAAGATTTTCCTTCTAAAAATTGAAGGGTCATTGTGCAATCTTGTGATTTCCTTTAGTAAATAGAGGGTGGGAGGAATTCTTGTTCTTTTCTTGAGGATGATCAATGGGTTCTAAATGTTATATCTCCAAAATTTAAAATCCAAAAAACATCAATGGGTTCTAAAAATTACATCCCCAAAATTTAAGATCTTTTAAATATTTCGAGAATGAATTTTATCCGATGGATTAGATGAATAGTTTACTGCCACAAAAATAGAAAATCTTTTGACAAAAAAAAAAGGAAAGTCATAGCCTCAAATGCTTCTCGCTAGAAAAACCCCAATCCTTTTTACCTCTTTTTTTTTTTTTATCAACTTCTGATTATCTCTAGAGAATCCTACTAAAAAAATTTATTCAATTTATTTCTCTCTCCAGCCCTTATGCGTCTCTCTCTCTCTAAAATTTATTCAATTTATTTGGCTTCTAGCCCTTGTGCGCCCTCTCTCTCACTCTCTCTCACATTCCTAATGGGTGAGGTGACACGTGCCCAGAAACAGAGTCCATCCACGTGGCGAAACTCGATTGGTATGCATTAGAGGGTCGTTGACTTGTTCGAAGCGTTAAATGAATCGCACGGCTGATGTGGACCATGTCCGTAACCACGCACCCTACCAGCCAATCCAACGGTCACAACGCGCATCATACACAAAGAAAGGACCGATCCCCACCATTGATTTTCCTGCACTCAAAAATGCATTTAATAACTCATAAAATCTCCCTCGTACACTCTAGTCAAAATAACAGGCAAGAAAATATAAATAATAAATAATTAATGTGTCATCAGCCAGAAACAAAATCCAATTCAAAAAAGTCGTCATAATCCTCAAATAGCAGTTGCACGATTTTGGCTCTGAATGAAGTTAGAGAGAGAGAGAGAGATTTGAATGAAGTTAGTGAGAGAGAGAGAAAGAGGAAGTTAATTTAGGAAGTAGAGAGAGAATGGAAGAGAAACAAGAGGCAACGTAAGAGAACGCCTTAACCTAAAAGCTAGGGTGGAATGGAACGGGCCGGGCGTGGCCCTAACTTGCCCATGTCCCCATAGGGCCCGGGCTGGCCAAAAACATATGTAAAAAAATCAAAGAATGGCTTGGTGAAACCGGGCAAACATTGGCCCTAGCTCAGCTTTCTGGCTATAGTATGTAGCTTAGACCAGTGCAAGAAAGATCGGGTGGTTCAAATCGTCAACCCTCCATTGGGCAGTTCTCATTTGGACCTGTTTTAGTGAACCGCCTGGGTATTCAAAAAATAAAAAATTTTGTTTGTATTATATTTTTTTAATATTTTTTACTATTTTGGCACTAGAAATTATTGGGCTTATTTTTTACATTTTTTCTATCTTTTAAAAAATTTTAAAAATGCCTCTGGACACAAATTGATTTTTTAAAATCATTTATTTGTTTTTTATTTCGATGTGCTTTGTTTAATCATGGTTTAAATATATTTTTATACTTTATTAAATTTTGTTATATTCTTTAAACACATTTTTTATCACCCAGGAATTGGTCTATTTAACGTGTGAGGTTAGGGTTTCGGTTCGATTTTTCTCGGACCTTAGTTGTTTAGAACAGGCCTCCCGGTCCGGCCCGGCCCGGCCCAAATCCGAAAGTAGAGGAAGTTGGAGAAAGGTCGGACGGTTTAAAGTTAGGGTTTGATTGTTTGACTTTTGGGTATGGAATTAAATAGTGGAGCTGCCGTCTGGTTGAGAGGTAGACCAACCCCAGGGGTTACTACTTGTCAACGCTAACCCTTTAAGCGTACTCCAACACAAAAAAGGGAAAAATGGACAATTCCAATTAAAAACTCAAACCAATAAAAAAATCAAAACACTAAAAGCAAAAAATGTCAACGCCACTTCTTCTTCTCCACCCTTCCTCTGCAACAACTCTCTCTCTCTCTGTCTCTGTCTCTCCAACTCCCATTAAGCAGTGATCCTCAACTCAGAGCAAACACAGTCCCTCTCTCCTAGGCCCAACTCTCTCTCTTTCTCTCTCCAATTCCATTTACACAAACACAATCTTCAGTTCCCTGTTTCAACTTTCTAGCTCATGCGTCTCCATCCATTTTGTTAAATTCATCCATTTTGTCATATTTTGTGGTTTTTTGGTCTCTGTTTCTTTAAATTCTGGCGATGATCCCAAATTCTGGCCTGTAACATTCACCCGAAAACGCCATGGGCAACAAATTCTGCACCTGTTTCACTGGAATCCGGCCGTCAAAACCAGAAGAGCCTCTTCCCTCTTCTGACGAAGGTTTAGGCCACTCCTTTTGTTATATAAGGCCGGAGCCCAATGGACTTTCGTCTTCTAAAGTTCACTCTGAGGAAACAGCAAATAATTTGAGGCCAGCCCCAACTACAAATAATTTGAGGCCGGCCCCAACTACTTTTCGATCGATTTCAGGAGCCTCTCTTAGTGCCAATACCTCAACTCCTCTCTCTACTGCTCCTTCATGGCAAGCTTCTCGCTTTGATCGATCCTCTGTTTTCGAGAGCTCTGATTCTTTCGCCTCTATTCCTCTGCAGCTTGCTCACCCACAAAGCTTTTCGGGTGCTCTTTCTGGCAATCTTAATGGTGGGGTTTGTGATCGAAAGTTTCTCTCGGGTCCTATAGAGAGAGGATTTCTCTCTGGTCCTCTTGATCGAAACTTCTGTTCGGGTCCAATCGAACAATTTCAGAGGTCCCTCTCTCATAGTGGAGCTAGGCATCTTCGCCGCCATGGCTCTGCGATCAAGAAGGCCATTAAAGGAGCTCTAGCTCGAAGCAAGAGCTCAATAGTTACACCTCTTAAATCTGTTAATTCTTTGGTCATGGCCCCTAAAGTTCTGAAAACCCCTTCTTTTTTTTTGGGTAATTTGAAAACCCCTAATTCAATGAAAGAGAGTGATACAACAATAAGTAGTAGTGTTAATTTGAGTAGTGACCTCAGCTTAGAAGACGATCATTCATTTGAGAGCCAGAATTTACAGTGGGCTCAAGGGAAAGCAGGAGAAGATCGAGTTCATGTGGTAATATCAGAGGAGCACGGATGGCTTTTTGTTGGGATTTATGATGGTTTTAATGGCCCTGATGCTCCTGATTTCTTGCTCTGTAATTTATATTCAGCTGTTCATAGAGAGCTCAAGGGTCTTTTATGGTCAGAATCTCATGGATGTTGTAGCTTTGCGGACACGGTGGAAAATCCAGATGGGAAACAAGGTGAATTTAGACAAGCGGTTTTGGAGAACTCTTCTTACTCGGTTTTTGCAGTGGAGAAGATGAGAGAGAAAGGGCATTGCCGGTCGAAAGGGGAGAGAGTCGATGAATCTGAGGTTTTGAGAGCTTTGGAAGAGGCTTTGAAGAAGACAGAATATGGGTATTTGGAGATGGCTGATGAGAATGTTATGGAGAATCCAGAGCTCGCTCTAATGGGATCTTGTGTTTTGGTCATGTTGATGAAAGGGGAGGATGTGTTTTTGATGAATGTTGGGGATAGCAGAGGCGTTCTGGCTCGGAGACCGATCAACGAAGGCTCGCAAGAGGAATGGTTTTTGGGAGAGAAAGAATCGAGTTTGGAGGCAGTTCAACTCACCCTGGATCACAGTACCTGCGTTACAGAGGTCGGTTTTTCTACATTAATTTTTTATTAGAGACAGAGAGAGAGAGGGTTTTTCCTTTATCATTCTTCTTCCTTTGATGCAAATGATTACAAAAAGCTTGCAACTTTATTGTGAATTTGCTTGTTTTAGTATATATGCTTCTCTGCTTATTGTTTTCAGATTCCCTGTTTTCTAGTCCTTTCATCAAAGAGAGATAGAGATACCCTGTTTAGTTAAATGAACTCTAAAATTTCATCATTTTGAGCTTTCTGATCTTGTTGGTCATTGATAGAGGGGTGGTCGTCCGTTCAGTTTATGAAATTCTGAAGTTTACCATGTTCTAAGATTTTGGTTATAGAGAGATCACCTGTTTGGTTTCTTAATCTCTAAAACTCCGTCCTTTCACTGAGCTTCATTCGATTGTATCGATTATCAGGAAGTCGACAGAATTAGAAGAGAGCATAAGGATGACTCCTGCGCTGTATTCAATGGGAGGGTGAAAGGTTCACTCAAAGTCACTAGAGCTTTTGGTGCAGGCTTCCTTAAACAGGTAGGCGTTCTATTCATCCCACTACCAACTAAGACAAACTAACAAATCATGCATGAGTTTCACATAGACCTACCATATATTCATTGCATGCCTTCCAACCTAAATTATATGTATATTCATGTATGTATGTGTCATCACTCATCCTCATTCATAGACCTGCATGTATGGACATCCATATGATTTTCTGAATAGATTCATGTACATGTAAGCATACTCCATTTATGCTTTCTTACATACAAAATTTATTTCAAACATTGAAGGGAAAAATATGCATATGTACATACATGCATACGCATACATACATGCACCCTGTCAATCATGTTATGCACCTATTCATGGCAAATATTTACACTGTTACATAGATCCATGAAGCCATTACAAATATATATATATATATATATGTATTCTATAACTCATGATATTGTAAGATCAGGATTCATGATAAGTTTTGACAAAATTTTACGTTGGCCGTCTATCTAACACAACCCAGCCTTTTTATCGGGGCATATGTATTCTATAACTAACATTATCAAATAATTATTATCTAGCCTCCTCTATAATTAGCGTACATTATATAACGAGTTTGTAACTACTACATTTTTATGTGCATCAACGTCCACACGCATCAACAATCTGCTTTTCTTCGTGGACAACTAACCAGGGAGTGGAACTCATGATGGAAGTTTTTGATGTGTGTTCCCATCTAATGCAGTCATTGATGTTAAATCAGATGTCATTACAAGGAAAATATGATCATGTATGCATTCATCCATCATACATACATACATGTATCCGAGTTTAAGCTTAGAATCAAAATCCAATGCACATATTATATATATAGGCATGCATGGTGGGCATAGTTGGATGTGGTGTGGTGACTCTCTTCATTGTTGCAGCCTAAATGGAATGATGCGCTTCTAGAGATGTTCAGAATAGACTATGTGGGTGAGAATCCATACATAACTTGTGAGCCATGGCTCTTCCATCATAGATTAGGACCGAGGGATCAGTTCATGATTCTCTCTTCAGATGGGCTTTATCAGTACTTCACGAATGAGGAGGCAGTTGCTGAAGTCGAACTCTTCATTGACAACTCACCGGATGGAGATCCCGCCCAACACCTGGTTGAAGAAGTCCTTTGCCGTGCAGCCAAAAAAGCTGGTATACACTCACTCACACCCACACACAAATACATAAAAGAGGGAAAAAACAAAAACTGAAAATCCAAACATACCTTTACAAAAGACTAAAATTTACTTTTCTCTACAGGGATGGAGTTGCACGAGTTACTGGAAATTCCCCATGGTGATCGTCGGAGATACCATGACGATGTATCAATTATCGTTGTCTCTTTGGAGGGAAGAATATGGAGATCCAGTGTGTAAATTACAGTTCGTAGTAGAATAGAATTTCCTTCTTATTTTTTTATCACTTCAATTTCAAAAGAAGAGATAGTGAGAGAGAGAGAGAGAGGTGAGAGATCCAAATGAAAGTTCTGGGCCTTAAGCTTTTTTTCCCCAATACTTACCATTGTATCATAGAGCCCTCTTTCGGGGGCAGGCCTATCGCACCCATGTGAATGTAGAGAGGTAGAATGATAAATGTAATTGTTTCATATAAATAGCTCCTCTGAAAGATATCAATGATGTTAACACAACGAAATTATACTCTCTCTCTCTGTCTGTGACAAACCCCTGGCAAGCTGATCGCACCATGGCTGACCCTCATCTCAATGGTGTCAAAGTTGTTTAGAATCCACTGTCAAAAGCTTCCACACACCACCTAGAGGTTAAGCAAAGTTCCTAACTGTGATGAATAATACTGTCTTAAAGTTAAAGAATGTAAAATGAGCAAAAGAAACCAGTTAGTCTAACAGTCTAGGGTTCATATTCCTGCATTGTGGCCTACAGTGTCATGACCATTGAAATCAACTCTAATGCTAAGCGCATAGAGAGAGAGGGAGAGACTCCATTGAGGAAAACTACTTCAAAAGCCCAATACAAACTAGACGAAGATCTCCCACCTGCCATCCCATACTAGCCATAAGTAAGGCTGCCAACAGGCCAGGGTCGGGCCAGCCTGGCCCAGCCTGAAATCATTATTGTTCGATCCAGCCCAGCTCGAAAACTGTTTTTTATTAAGGCTTGGCCCTCGGCGTGGAAGTGCGTTTTGGCTTGGGTCTGGGCTCCGACCCGATTAGAAGCCTCTTTTCTTTTTCATTTTTCTTTTTTTTATTTTTATTGAAACCTCTCTTCAAACGTTTTTGTTTGTAAGCCAAACAAAAAATTTCTATCAAAATATTATACATGTTTGAAAATTTTAGAAACCAAAAATAACACTAAGAAATGAAAAGTATTGGGAAGATGGGTGGAGACAAGTGGCCACTCACCCACCTCATTCCCCACCCTACCGGGCCCTCTCTCTCCCTAAAAATCCATCCCCCTTTCTCTCAAAATCCATTCACTTTCTATCTTTAAAAAAGGTTTTTCACCCCCACGGCCCTCTCTCTCTCTCTAAGAATTCATTCTCTCTCTAAAAAAAAATTTTTCTCAAAATTTTTCTCACTCCAAATTCATTCTCTCTCTAGTTTTTTACCTCCACAATTGCAGAGAACCCACCACTGATGTGAAAATGATTTGCTTTGGCTTCGTGTGAGAAGCCCCAACCCCATCACTTGAGAAATTACAGGAGATTTGGATATTTTTGTACAGTGACTTTTGGATTTGAGAGAGAGAGAGAGGTTCGGATGGAGAGTGAGAGAGAGCCTCCTAGAGAGAGAAAATCATCAAGCAAATTCCTTCCGTCGTAAAACCACCGCCGACCCTAGCCCTGTTTGCCCACTCATTTACCAAAACTCCCTCTTCTCACCTTCACCTTTATTTGAGAGAAACTCGTCAGAGGGAGATACTTTGCTAGAGAGAGAGGTGAGGTTAAAAATATGATGGTGCGGTTCTATGGGGAGGGAAACAGAAGTAGAAAATAAGACTGCAAGGGTCAGAGAAAGAGAGATCAAAAATTAGACGACAGGGTTTATAGAGGTGATCTAGTTTGCTTATTTCTTTTCCTTTGCATCTCTCTCTCTCGGAGTGATAATATTTTACGACCTTCACAGGCATGAAGCACTGACATTTATGATAGCTTAATCCATAGAGTGGTCGTGAACTCTCAAGTCAAGAGGTTCTCAGCCATCCTTGCAGTTGTAGCTTCTTACCATGCCATTTTGCAGCCGTTAGAGAGAGAGAGACCCACTTCTCTTGTTCCCAGAGAGAGAGAGACCTACTTCTCTTGTTCCCACAGATAGATTTGGGGAGAAAATTTTCGAGCTTTTCAAGCCATTTCAGGCTGACCCGTTAAAAGGCCAGCCTGGTCAGAGACAGAAATTTCGGGCTTTTCAGGCCAATTCAGGCTGGCCCATTAAAAGCCCAACCTGGCCCGGATTTAATAACCATCAGCCACAATCAACCATTGGCCAAGCATAGCTTACACATAATGTGCCCGCTGCATAATACAGAATGCATTGTCTGCCCCCGAGACTGAATTGTAGCGCCCGTTAGTCCGTCACGGGGGCTGTGAATCATCTCCACTGTCAATTGCGTGAACTAGGGTGGATGTCCGCCATGCATACCTTATGACATACACATTTATACATTGTCTAAACACAGATTTGGCATTTAATATTTGTTATATAGTTACAGCCATTTTTGGCCCAACCAGCAGATGAACAGCCATTCATACTCATATATTCTACGAACAATGACCCAATGGTTCATTATAATTCTATATTAGTTATTAGATAGAAGATCCTTAATGTTAAAATTGAACATTTCTCAAATGTACACCATCCATCCAAATGCATTAAACCCCCAAGTATAATAAATATGACTACACTTTTCTCAGTTTCCTTTTCTGATAGTCAAATTTATCTCCACAAATCAAACTTCTATCTAGCTCCCAAAACTGGCTGAAGTCGGTAGGGCTGCCACCTCATTTCTTCTTCCCACCTTTGGCTGCATCTCCAGCTTTGGTCTGCAGAGAAGAACAAGCAAAAACATTTATTTGGATTCATTTGTTTATACATGTGTGTGGACCCACTTTGTATACGGGCCCTGACAAAGCCAAATATGGTGCATGCCCCACTACACTGTCCATTCAATTTGGACAGATCCGGATAGGGGAGGTAGAGAATGATCTGCACCATCCAATATCCGAAACAACTGGACAGTGCAAATGTTAGGTGTGGACCCTGATGCACAAAACACTTACATATACATCCTAAAAGGGAAAAAAACAGGTGATAGTTAAAAAAGAGTAGAAACAAATACAAGAGATTTGCACATTCATAATTATCCCAAGAAAGGAGGGTATGCCCCACCTTCTTGACCCCACGGATCTTCTTAGCCCTGTTCTTCCTTTCCTTCATCTGCTTCCTCGATTTCTCAACCTTGGTAGCAAGTCCATTCTATCCATATACCACGTTTTCTAGTCAGAGATCCACAAAAAGAAAGCAGAACTAACAGAAGAAATAAGAGAAACAATACATACAGGAAAAGACTACCACAGACAATGAGATTGTCCAGTTTGTATACCATCCACAAAATGGCAGTACTACCTATCCTACCCCATGGATGGTGGAGATAAATCATTGGTCCGTTCATAGTCCATATTGTCCATTGCAGACCAGAATGCCTCCACTTCTGGCATCAGTCAGGTAGATCAGATGGTGGATGCCCTTTTGTGGGAGATATACTGTGAACATTGTATGTTTTTGTACCTTCCCATGGATGGCATTCAGATGGCAATCTTCAAATTGTACACATGAAGTTGTATCAATATTTCCAATATGATCAACAAGCAAGCATTTATAGTTCATGTAACACCAACAGAATTGAAAATGCATTGGGCATCCCCTTGTGTGGTATTCGCCTAGCTTACCAAAATAAATAATCATAAAGACAAACTCATGTTGGTGCACACACGGATGGATACACACACAACGATAAAGAACTATTTCTCTAATGAAATGCTCTTCCGAGTTTAGCTGATCATGTGTTCAAACAAGTTCAAGGGGTCTATGATGGATGGAAAGTCCACCCACTACCACCAAATGAAGCTCCACAAACAAGTTAATATGGCGACAGCTTCAGACTCCAGTGAAAGACAGCAGTGGAAGAAAGTATTCTTAAGTTCCAAGGCAGATCACTCAAGCCGAAAAGAAATCAAGCATATATGAAGCCAAGGAAGAGGTGGCCCAGGAAAAGGAAACTAAACCCTTTCTTAGGCTACTAGTATTCGCATAATTTCAAGAGCATTTGTTTCAATTGGAATTAAATCACCTGTATGTATACCCTTAACTAAGCCACGCATAAGTAGGTAGAATATAAGCCACAATTAGTCGGGTCATCTATAAGCATATAAACTGTAATCATTATGTGATCAATCTTTCTAGACTCCAAAGTCTTAACTCATAGGTAGAACACATGAAACATTTATGACTTATATCACCTTGAAACTGCAAAATGTCATGAACAACATATAGGAGGGAGGTAGTGCTCCAGATCTTACACCTTCAGTCCAAGAATCCTGCAACTCAAGCCTCTATTTTTTTATCTTTTATTTTTTGATAATTAGCCAGTCAATCCTCTTATAACTTGTCAAGTGACATTCACTTAGCAACCAAGAAACTTATGGAGAACCAGACAACCACCCAAAAGGATGGTCTTCTTCCATGACATTCTTCTACGACAAATCCCCAGGGCAAAAGGGGTCGACATTCTCTTCTTTTCCTCATTCTGATTAGGGCGGGACCACATTACCTGTTGCTTGCAGTTCTTGACTCCACCTCAATGTCCTAAATCCTAATTTTATTCTCAGTGCCACATTTCTTCTAAAAAGCCCAAAAATGAAGTCTTTTTTTATGTCAATATTAAGTAATTGAGCACAATATCAGTAAATCAATATGCAAGCAAAATGACATTCCTAGTTCAAAATTATACCCACAACAATATTTGACTTAAAGAAGTTCTTAATTTCATGAAGGGGTTTTGCAACACCATAACATCTATTGCAACTTTTCTCTCGCCGTGACCTATCTTCCTTTTGTCCCTTTTTTTTTTCTTCTTTTTTTTTGTTTCCATCTTTATAGTACAAAAAGATGCTAAGTGGAAGTGAAGGAAGAGGTCAGATGGTCAGAGAACAAACATGGTAGGATACCATTGAGGGAGCAGGGACACACCAAGGTATGAAAATAAGGCTTCTGAGGTTTTTATAGAGCTGGCAATGAACCCAGACCAGACCCGGTACCCGTCAGGTATACCCGACCCGGATCCGGGTATGGACCCAATCCTTGGACCCGCTGGTAGGGTCCGGATCCTTCAAAATGGACCCGAAGTTTCTCGGGTACGGGTATTAGTGGGCCCGCCCAGACCCGGACCGGGACCCTTACCCAGATTTATTATGTATAAAAAAATACATTAATTTAACTAAGTAAAAGAGAGAGAGAAAAGGAACCCAAAATAGAGAGAGGAACAACAGAGAGAAGCTCGAGGTTCTCTCGTTCCTCACAGTGAGATTGAGCACAGCGAGATTCATCGAGATTGATTATTTTGTTCCTTGTAGCTTCTGCCAGAGCAAGGAGCGATGCCTCTTTGGCCTCAGCATTGGGCAAATTGAAGAGGGTTTTTGCTGCTTCTTGTACCAGAGCCTGTTTAGTGAATCCATCCCAGCATCCTCTTCTCAATCTTGTTGTTGCTGATGTATACCTCCCCATTTGGAGGGAGTCGTCCTAGAGAGAGAAGGCCTATTTTACAGGAAATTGGCCTGTCTATAGATAGACAAAGAGAGAGAGAGAGAGAAGCCTCTTTTAGAGGGGCTTTCTCACACTAAATATCTCCTGCATCACTTTCCTGCTACTTAATCCAACCTTTCTCACTCTAAACCCTACTGCAAGTTAGCTCGCTCTCTCTCTCTCTCTAACAGTGGGCTCTGTTTCCCTTAAGATAGTTGATGGCACAGCTAGATTCAGCGCCACTACCATTTACTCCACCATCCTCAATGCCATATGCTCTTTTCTCTCCTAACCAACCTATAAGCTCTCTACATCTTCTCCTTCCCTGCTAATCAAGCTCCTCCTCTCTCTACTGCCCACAAGACTTAGGCCATGCCCAATCCCCAATCTTCTCCAAATGAGCCTCTTGAATCTCCTTATCAGGGTTAGCTTAACCCAAATCCATCTCTTGAGACCCATTTTTCACGGCCATCACTTTGAGATCCAATTGCAGGGAGAACCCACAAATATTTGGTTAGGGTTTCGGTTTCATGGCCTGAATTTAGCTGGAATTTCTGGTCTAGGGTTTCACAGCCTGAATATCCATGTAATGATCCAGGTCCCGGGTCCATAACCTCATTCCAGGTACGCATACAGGTAGTGGGTACTCTGGACCTGTCGGGTCACGGGTTCATCTCGTGCTATTCGGGTCCAGGTCCAGGTCCAGGTCCAGGTCCAGGTCCGGGTCCGGCAAGACCAGACCCCATACCTGACCCATTGCCACCCCTAGGCTTCTGAATGGATAAAAAACCCAAGCTGGAGGACAAGGTAAAAAGGGAAGAAGAATGATCAGGAAGAGATTTTACCTGCACTTTGGTAATTCTCAGCTAAAAGAAGATGAAGGATCAGGATGGACACAGTTCTGTATAAATTATAGTATTTCCTAGCAACACAGTCGATCCATAAATGGATGGTGTCGAAAGACAGTGGGACCGGCCAGAGTATGACATGACTCAAGTGGTAGGTCTTTTTCTCTTCCAACACCAACCATACTCCATCCCAGAACTGGACAGTGCTATACTTGCGACAACAAATTTCAGGTAGATTTTTTTTTTTTTTTGGGTAATTCAGTGGGGAAGACAGGCCCCTACCCGTTTTTTCAAGTAGATCAGGAGTTAGCTTTTTGAAGATATTAGTAGGGTCGTGTTAATGGTGGGAATGAAAACCACAATATGGTGACTAAGGTGTGGGGTGCTACCACCACGACCCCAGCCCCTTTCCCTATTTCATGTAGAAATTGGTTCTACCTGATTACTCAAAAGAAATCTAGCAGAAACTATTGTTTGAAACAAAGAGAATGTTCTAGACATTCTAATACAGTTGGAGTAAGAAGCCTTTAGATATCTCATAAGCAATTGAGGCCTGATAAAATCAGAATGCAATTATCAATTGGAAATAACTAATATTTTTTCTTTTTTTATAATAAGTCAGGTAAAAGAATCTGGCAATTTGTACGGATCACTGACCCGTATATACATGTCAAAATCATCTTGAACTTCTCTTGATAATAAGGATTTCAAATTCAAGAAACAGAGAAATAGGTCATCATCTAATAAAAACCACAAGGAGCACCACTCTTTTTAAAGACCACAGAAGGCCCTCAAGGGATTGCCTCCATAGTTAAGAGTCACAATAACTATTTCACAGGAGTTCCATTCGTCCATTGAAGAGGGCACTCTGCCACTGCTGCAATAGTGAACAATCAAACACAAGGGGACCCACAAAAGACCAACATTTCAACCACCATGATCTCTCAAATTCCACCTGCACAACAGAAACAAAAACCATCAATTGCTTCCATCTAAGTCGAGCTTTGACGTGCCAAAATCCAGATGTATAATTGATGTATCCTACAAGGATAACCCTCTTTTGAGAATTTCAAATGGCTAAAGCCATCTGTTTCATAATTAAGGACCACGTGAGATATTTCACAAAGAGCTATTGATTGCTTGAAGTTAGAACCTTTTGTTATCATCACACTGGTATGACCAAGAGAGCAAGAAAAACTAAAAACTCTATCTGCCCCCATAACTCTAAGAACTCCACCAGTTCACCTACCCGCAGAACCTTTAATTCCCCTATTGCTTTTGTCAGAATTGAGTCTAAAATATCCCTCGAAAATGATACACTTATACTGAAGCACAAAAATTCTCATAATTTGCATTAAAAGAATGTGCTTTCTTTCCTTTCACTCGGAGTAGACCCGCAAATGTCCATGAAGCAGCCCAAGCAGGCTCATCATGTCCCAAGTCAGATGTCAGACACAAGGATGGTCTGACTAAACCAACTAGACTAGTCGATGGGAATGCAAATTGAATCAACTCAAACATGCCTTGACGCTGCATGATGTGTTCTAGAGCTTTCATCATGTAATTAATAAATATTCTTTTCCCATTGTAGGTTTCCAATGGCAAAAGGCAATCAAACCGATAGTGTTCATCCCTGATAAGTCAAATTTTTCCTTGGGTGAAGTTTTTTTTGGGGAAAATATCTATGTACCTCCTATTTTTAGGTTTCATTTCTTAATAGACCCAAGGTTTCAAAACCTATCTTTGGGCATAGAAATCCTAGGTCTTATATTTTCTAACCCCCCCTAAACTAATTTTACTCACTTTAAACCTATTTTATTAGCCCAAACAAATCTGAAAAAGGCATACCCTTTCTAAACCCTATCATTTCTCTCTCTTCACGTGATCCCTAACTTCTCTCTCTCCTCTTGACTCTCCCCAAATCCCTTATCTCTCTCTTCATATTTCCCCATTCTCTCTCTCTCTCTCTCTCCGTGTCTCCTGCATAACTGAGATCAGCGTCCAAAGATGCAGCCATTATTACATTATATTTCCGTGTCTCCTGCATAACTGAGATTTGGAAGCTGATAAAGTCCTCTCATGAGCTATTACTAAACCTAGCCATCTTCTGCCTCTTCGAAGCTTCCTCGCTCATAACCCTCTGTTCCTCTCTCTTCTCTCTAGTCTACAAAAACTTCTGTTACAATTCCCCGATTGCTTCTCTATCCCCTGCTTCATGAGGGTCTAAAAAATACCATCATCTCCCTGTATTTTCGCTTGTGGGTATTGCCAGAAATCGAGTTTTTTTGGCCAAAATCTGATGATGAGCCCGAAGAGAAGCTTATTCCACCATTTTGGTTGACTGCAAAATCACTGGATAAAGTATTTTGGGTGGCCGGAATTTGATTTCCGACCAAAATTATGGCTGTCACCACAGCCGTATTGTTATTGGTGGTGGTAGTGGTGGTGCTGGTGGTGCTGGTGCTGGTGGTGTTATTGATATTCGTATTAGTGTTAGGAATAAGATTGTTATTGTTATTGTTGAGAGCTTCTAATTGGGTAGAGAACCTCTGAGTTTTGCCATTTTGCCTTCCCACTCTTCCATCTTTGATTCTCTTGTAATATCTTTGGATGTTTTAGAGCTGTTGTATCTTCAATTTTGAATGTTTTCTAATGTGGATGTGTGCAACAAAGAGTATAGTGGGAAAGGATGAGAACTCAGAAATTATTTGCCAATGCAAAGAGAGAGAGTTATATACCCTGAAAATAGAGCAAGTTGAACAAAAATTTTGGTGGATTCCAATAGCCATGAAATTCGGACTGAAATTTAGAGAGAGAGAGAGAGATGAAATTCTGTCTGAAATTAAGAGAGATGAAATTCAGTCTGAAATTTAGAGTGAAAGAGGGGTAAAACACAGGGAGAGAGAATGAAGGAAAATACAGAGAGAGAGAGAAGGTGTTTGGGGAAAGTCACATGGGAGAGAGAGAGAGAGAGAAGTTTGGAGAATATGAAGAGAGAGAGGATGGGATTTATAGAGCATGTCTTTTCTATATTTGTTTCGGCTAAAAAATATGTTTAAAGGGACTAAAGTCAGTCCAGGGGTTAGAAGATAGGTTTTAAAACTTTGGGTTTATTAAGAAATGAAACTTAAAAATAGGGTGTGTGGAGATATTTTCCCTTTTTATTTCGCTCATGAAACAAGTATCAAAACATTTTACTTCTAAAATGAACAAATTATTCTGCCTATTTTGAAAACTACCAATTTGTTATCATAGAATGGACTCCGTGTCTATAACATAGGATCCTAGAGAGAGAGAATATCATGATTTAAGTCTTTCTAAATCAAACGCAGGGGCTTTATTTTGACAAAATCAATGGCTATTGGCCTCTTAGGCTTAGAGACTTCGGTAACATAAATACACTTGTACATAGTGAGCTCTTGAGGTCTCTTTATTTCCTTGTATATAATATTTCACACAGAAATACAACAGGTCGGCTACCTGCTCAAATCCCTCACTAACATTTTGGGAAAAAAAAATAGTATGGTTTACCATGAAAGTCGTTAGATGCATAGAAGAGAAAGTCCTAAATCACTCAACATGCAAATCCACTAACCACTGCCCAACAAAGCACTAACTTCCCCAGTTACCAAAGGGGAGAGAAGCTTGCCCATCCCTGCACCACCACTTACCAAAGAACCAGACACTTGATTTTCAGTTTCTCCAAACAAAATCTCTGACCCCCCCCCCAAAATAGAACCTCAACTTCTAAGCCCCTTCCTGAAAACCACCCAATCAACGTTGTCAGTTTGTTGATCATCCCAAAACCCAATCATCAGGGCATCTTTCCCTCTCACAACCAATTGTAACAAATACGAAAACAAATTCATATGTGTTAAAGATAGTAGGCTAGAAAACCATATCTAAGTTTCTAAAAAAGGGATGCTTATACATGACACAAGAATATGCATATATAAATGGAAGGCAGGTATTTACGTTTATAAAAATCTAAATCTATGAGCAGGGTTACAACTTCAAATAATATCATAACATAATAATTACAATAGTTGGTAAAACGTACTTGCTTTAGTAATAATTCAGAGTACTTGCATCAGTACCGATACACTAGGACGAAGGAGATTTGACTTGGGTGAGTTCTGAGTCAAATGGCGGAGTTTTACAACACTGATATAACATATATGGGAGGCATATAATGCATTTCAAGAATATCTCCTACCAACCCCAACCTGGGTATTCATGGGGGTAAGTATGTTTAGCAGTAGAAAATAATAGGTGATTATGACATTTAATGTGTGCGTGCGATGATTCATAAATAAAATGATTGGTAATGAAAATCTGAGGGGTAACTGTGATATTGTGCGTAACTGTGTATCCGCATGCAATTGCATGCATGTATACATAAATGTTCAAGTTATATATGGGTGCTACATATCCATGCCTACTCACATCTATGTGTATATACACGTAGAAATGTGTCCTTGGGGCCCCAAATAGAATCGAACTCTTTAGGACACAAAAAAGAAGCAATACAATAAGGCTAATTTAAGAAGAAAGGGGAAAAACCCCAATATCAATAAGAATTTTTAAGGAGCTTCCAAACAAGTAGACTAAGTGACAAAAAATCATCAACTTACTCGTATAAGACGATATTTGGGCTCGTACTTCTTTGCAGTTTCAACTGTATCATATATAAGCCAAAAGCCAGTAGACTTACCACCTCCAAAATGGGTTCGAAACTTGAATACAAAGATCGAGTTTGAGTCCTTCACATCATACACTTTTGACAACTTCTCCTTCAACTCCGCCTTCCAAAATAACCATTACGACTACTTAAAACACCAACGAATAGTTTGCAGCAAAATTGATTCTTTTACCTTTTCTCCAGATGGGTAGGAAAAATGACTCTTTTTCTTCCAAGAAAAAACATACATATAGAACATGGGAATGAAATACCTTGGATACATTAGGTCTTCCTGGATGCAGAACATCAATGACCTTGCAGAAAATAAAACAAAAAAACCAAGAGAACAATCAATTGGTTAATGACCTCAAAAGTTAAAAACAAGAATGAAATAAAGTAAAAAGGTCAACACCCACAAACTGCTTTCTTGAGAGAAGTCTATTTGTCATGAATTTTCGAGTCCGAATAGTAACGGCTTTGTTGTCAGCCATTTTCACTGCAGAAAATCCGGCACATTAACAAACCATTCCTTCAGAATATGGGAGGCATGAAAGCAAATTTTGGAAAAAAAAGAAAATGGACTGTTTAGAAGATTGTTGAAGACAACCATGACCATGAAACATCAATTTGAGGTCAAGATTGAATTGTAAAACTTCATGTGTTTAATTTTGGGAAGTTCTATGGTACTTTGGAAGCCATTACTTCCCGCAGCTTCCAGAATAATATGAAAATGGGGCTAGTGTGCTTCCATGCCCCCATGGAAGCCGCCACTTCTGAACCTCGGAAAGATGCAGCTTCCAAAGCTGCATCTTCCCCAAATCACACACACGATAAAAGAGGTACCAGGAAAAAACCCAATAAATTTATCATATGTTTCTAGCTTCTCTCACAAAGGTCATGGATGGTGCAACCATAATATTCAACATAGAATATCTATAGATACACATTTTCTATTGTTGTGATATGATTTTGCCCGGAATTGCTTTGATTACAAAGTCATAATTCTAGTACTCTTAGAAGATGGCAAAGATGTTTTAGCTTCGATTACAAAATCATAATTCTAGTACTCTTAGAAGATGGAAAAGCTGTTTTCTCCTTCCAACTGAATCGAAAATTCTTGCAAACACATCTTAAATTCTCATTTTAGTTATTAGTTAATTATCTATGGTTCATAGGGTCAAGTCACATATTATCACTAGCTCATTGCATAAGGAAACACAGTAAGAAACCCTATAAACACAGAGGAAAAAGAGGAATAGGTTGTTTGGAAAAAAAAAAACCATTACTTGACTACCCACATTGGCTCCAACAAAAACAAATATACGGCAACTAACTAAATCCAAATAGCTAAAATAGAACTAGAAAATAGAAAAACCCATCTTCTGAAAGTAAATTGAAGGAATTCACATTTACTTTACGAGATAAAGTAAAACCTACATAAACGCATAAACTTACAGAGTTTCCCTATGTCATCAAAACTTCAAAATGATTCCTTTCCCTGAATAATAGAAATAAAAATAAAAGAAATGCACTATATCTCACAAGTGAGAAAATCTCTCAGATATTCATTTATCGCCACATAAATTCGTAATCGAAAATACATAAAATCAAAATCAAAAATAAAAAACCCACTAAATCATCTATATATCGTGTGATTCTCTATAAATTACCAAAATCCAGGCATTGGTCGCTTTCAGAAATCAGAATCGAAAAACACACGTGAAGCTCAGTGAATAGAATCAGGAAACCAACTTTGAAACAGATGAAAAGTTTCGGCTTGGTACCTGATTTTCAAAAGGAACTTCGACGAAAACCTTTTTCCGGCGATATTTTCAGGAGGATCTCGAAGAAACAGGGGCGAGACTTCTTGAGCCAACGGCACACACCAGAAAGAACAATTAGGGTTTTTCTCACTTAGACATATTAGGAATTTTGGTTAATAGTGTGGACAGAAGGGATATTTATCAAAATACTTTCCGAGACAAACAGTTGGGTTAGGTTTGTGGAAGGGATACCTCAAAACTATGCTGAATGATGTGGTTTTGGTACGAAAAGTTGTGTTACTTAATTATAAAATTTAAAGCTCTACAAATGGCATAAATTGAGCAGGCTTATAAATAATTAAATAGTTTGAAAATAGACGGCTTCTATATTGTGTTTCCAAAGTGCACTATTTTCATGACATGAAATTTTTTGTTTTTTTTTTTTTTTGCATATCCAAAAATCACAAGGTGGAGGTGATCAATTGAGGGTTTTTTAGCTTCCCAATAGCCTTTTCTCATGGACATATATAAACGTTTTTTTAACATTGGAAAAATTTGTATAAGGTTGACACCTTAAAATGTAGAATTAAGGCGCATCTTTAAAATCTTTTGAAAATATGTTGTTTTGGTATTAGAAAAACATCGAATTTGATTATCTTGATGTGGAAATGATAGTTATGAAAAAAAAAAGGACATTTCAAGTCCCGAAAATATTACATCTTTCAACACATTATCTAATCCATCCATTTTAAATATTTTCATGTGTTTATAGATCCGTTTGATTTGTACCATTTTGAAGTTTAAAATTTTATAATTACATATCAAAATATATTCTGGCATTATCCTAAGAATTTGCTACACCAAAATTACATCTCAAGACAAAGTTTGTAGGTGCATCTTACTTGGATTGTTTGAGGTTGCAACCTTATGCAAAACCACTTACTCATATTTTTTAGAGGATTGTATACTACTAGTAGCTTAACGTGCCTGCAAAGCCCACCTCCTTCATTTCTTTCAAAATCACTTCCCCGCTTCGATCGACTAAAAGTTTTGAACCAGAGAAGACCTTTGTACAGGACGCTCTTATCCACATCGCCTCGTCATGTTAGCCGCCGTGTCCCCAACCCTTAACACATCTGCGTATGTAACATGTATTCTTCTCTGGAGGGATTGAGCAACTCCCTGGCCCCCTTTACACCACCGTCTCAAACCCAGATAAGGATAGGACTCCTTGTCCCCCATAAACCCAGCCCTTGTTTTATTTAGAAGATCAAGATTGTTCTGCTTATGTTTGGCTAATTGAAAAGCCATAGTCTGGAAGTTTGTTTTTTCATTAATTTATTCTAATATGAAGGGGCATGCCCCCATATTCTGGTTATCGATACTTTGGTTCATTTGTGGATTTCTAGAGCGGTATGGATTATATGCTTAAACATTTGTGGATGTCTAGAACGGTATGGATTATATGCTTAGATACTCACTAAAGTTAGAGATATCTTTTAATCCTATGCATATAAATGTAATAAGATAGAAGAATGATAAAAACACTTTAGAGATAAAAATAAATTAATAATTCATTTGAATATAAATTTTAGGTAGATGATAAACAATAATAAATTAAAAATAAAAAAAATAAAGTACCCTGCAAAGCTAATATCATTTACTCTCGGGTGGCACGATTTGTGACTATTTTTTATTTCAAAGACCGCAAAATTGATCAAAGGGACCTATAACACAGGGTTGGGGTCACCATCAAACATTTCAGGGTCGCTGGAAAAAGCGACACACGGTTTGTCGCCCCCACAAATCAACCTAAAGGGCCGAAATTTGGGTACTTGGGCTAACTACTCTAAGACACTAGGTCTGTCATACAGGTTCGGGAAACTTGAAGAAAATGACACAAAGTTTGTCGCACAAGCACCCCAGGTGACACAAAGTGTGTCTCTTTTGCTTGTCAGGGATCTTGACAACTCAAAGATCCTAGACTTGAACTCAGTCACTTTTTTATGGTTTTTTGGAATAAAAACAGGAAATAGAAAGACGATTTTGGTGCGAAAATCAACTCGACATGCGCCACGGTGGGTGCCAAACTAGTTACAATGCAAATCTAAGAGATTTTCAAGTGAAAATACCCTGATCTAACACTATAAACTTGTTGATTAAAAATAGTAGAGACGTCGTGGGATCGGTCGAATTCTGATCTAGGGGTTGATCTATCCAAATTAACAGATCCTCCCTGAGATCATCGGCGGGGCGGGCATGATCTCCGCACCAAAAGAAACGTAGTTAAACTAACATAGAAAAAGAGCTCGGGCTTAATTGGTTTGCGCTTGATAATTTGCAACGCTACGTCTTAAACTCAATTCCTACCAAGGGTAGGCACCCTCTTCTTGTCCTCCTCTTTTCTTATGGTTAAAAGCTGAGTTTTGGGTCTCTCTAAGGAGTTTATGATCCTAGGATTCTAGGTATCTATCTCCACTCATAGACTCTAAGTAAACTTGTTGGTCAACCCATAAGAGGTCGGACTCATGTTCTTTTATAGAACTTTGAGTGATTGGGAGAAGGTTAGGGATGCTTATCTAGTTGGTTAGACTTCAAATTTTGAAGCTATGGGGGTGAGTATGTGGGCGACCAAAGTGTATCATTTTGGTCAAACTTGACTAGATGACACAAATTGTGTAGACAACCTATTGTTGACCAAATATAATCAATAGACACAAAAGGATCTAGAAACCACAGAGAGTGTCGCTTTGGGCCATCAGGTATGAGCAACACACTTTGTGTCGCTTTGGTCAAAGTCCACCAGAATCACGGGATTTTGATTCTTGTTATCTTCCACGCATTTTTGGATAATTATCAGCCTATTTTCAAAATTAAACGTGATCTTCATCCCTTGTTTGGATTATTTTTCAAATTTAAATAAGGGTTTAAAGAGATAAGGGATTATGGAATGAGGACTATGGATCATGGTATTTTTATGGTCGAAAGTACTTTGGGCTAATGTGGAAAAATACTAGAAATTTACCAAATTAAAAAATGGGTGTCTACAAGGTTGAATTTTTTAATTTAAGTTAAATACTGATTTGTGGGTGATATTATTACTTTTTTTGTGTGTAAGTTTTCAGTGATTCTGATTAGTCAGTAACATTGAATTATCGATAATGCTGATATTTCAATGCTATTACTAAATTTGCTGATTTTTTAGTTAAGGGTTTTTTATTTTTCGTTTTTTTTTTTTGAGTTTTCAATAACAATGAATAATCCATAATGTTGATATTTTTGTAATACTGAAAATTTACTGATTTTCAGTAAATGTTTTAACAGATTTATCAAAGAATATCTGTTAAAAATTGAATCTTAACCAAAAATCTACTATTATCAATACATTTCCGGTAAAATTTTACTGATCCCTTGGGTAAGTTTTTTTTCCTGAATTATCATCCATACTACCTATTCAGTAACATTGTTTTTATGAGTACTATGTTTAGTACAATCATTAAAGTTCCTGATTTATCCGTAAATTTTATACTATTTATCCGTGAGGTTTCTCGTGTATTTTCTCAGCGTGCAGCATAAACATAAAAAGACCAAAAAAAAAAAATGGTAAGGGATTAGCTTCAAGTGCCAATATCAACATGCCTCTAATGTTGACGATGGAATTCATGCATATAAGTTATTCGCATATATTTGAGTGTGGTTTCTATAAGGTTGCGACCTCAAACAATCCAATTAAGATTCACCTCCAAATTTTATCATAATATGTAATTTTGGTATGAAAAATTCTTAGAACTATCTAAAAATCTATTTTCATATCTAATTATAAAATTTTAAACTCCAAAATGGTTAAAAACTTAAAATCAAGTACATCACGTATGAAAATCTTAAAAATAGACAGTTTACATAATGTGTTTCAAGATGCACTATTTTTAGGACTCAAAATCATTTTTCCTTTTCATATTCTTACATCTCAATATCGAAATGATCAATTAGAAGGTTTTTCAACTTAAACAGCATTTTCCGATGGATGTTTGAGGTGTATCTTTAATTCTACATTTTAAAGTTGCAACCTTATATAAACTTTTTCCCATATATTTATCAACCACCCAGCTAGAAGCAGGAGCAATCGGAGCTCACTACAAAGTTCATAAAAAAAAGTAAAAAAGCCGATGATTTTGAAGAACAATTGAGGGGGAGAAAATCATAGTACAAATGTAGGTCAATTATCGACCTCATGAATTGTTTCAGAACCCTCTGCCTCCCTCCCTCTCTGCCTCCCTCCCTCCATCTTTAAACTTCAAATGTCAATATTTTATTTTGCACCTTTTCTTGCTACGAATACTAGATTTATATTTTTTAGAATAGACAAATTGGAGCTATTTTTTTTAAGGAAAAAGTTTACATAAGGTTGGAACCTTAAAATGTAGAATTACAGATGCACTTCAAAAATCCATCGGAAAAGGTTGTTGTAATGTTAAAAACTCTAATCAATCATCTCGACATCGAGATGTATGAAAATGAAAAAAAAAAAGATTTTGAGTATTAAAAATAGTGCATCTTGTAACACGTTATCCAAACTGTTCATTTTCAAAATTTTCAAATGTTTATAGATCTACTTGATTTTAACCAATTTTATAGTTTAAAATTTTATAATTAGAGATGAAAATAGATTTTAAGATAATCCCATGAATGTTTTACATCAAAATTACATGTTATGATAAAATTTGAAGGTGCACCTTAATTGGATTGTTTAAAGTTGCAACCTTATAGAAACCACACCCTTTTTTTAATTTTCACTTTGAAATTAGTCATGTTCAATTCATTTAATTGCAAACCTTTTGATTCGAGCATAAATGATATTCCTTTGTACATTAATATATATGCTCATCTGTTTCTTTGTTAAATTATTAAATGTTAACTTAGATAGTGGGATTTCTAGCCGATGTGTCAAATTTTTAGTATTTTATTCCAGCTGACATTTGATAACTTCATACTACTTAATTGTCTAAGTAATGTGAATATGGCAAATTCATCAACTAGCAGTACTGTATCCTATCCAGTTAAGCTATGTCGCACCAGACCATGCTTGATATCTACATCTAGATCGGTTGAAAATCCACATAGGAAATATTATAAATGCCAGTCATGAATAAGTCAATTACATCATGAACTTAAATATACAGTTTCCAACATTCCCAGTACCAAACAGGTCAAAATACTAATACCACAAGCTATCAGACGGGTTATCAGCTCTTAGGCTACCGATCTTAACTTTCCTCCTCGTTTTTAAAAAATTCAACAACCGGAATTTTCTTGGAAAAATAGCAAAAAAAAAAGTTATCAAACACACTTATAATATATTATTGGCATAAAATGTATATGGTTAAGAAAGCATTCCCTTCTCCAACGGACTATGATATATGGTACTCCAGGGCTTGCATCAACCTTCCACTCTTGCTGAAGAAGAAGAAGAAGAGCCCACCTCAAAAATTTCACTGGTAAAGCTGCACTTCAAAACCCCAACGGAAAATGTATTTTTAGTATTGAATTGTTTCAATCTCGACAATTATGGATCTAAAAGGAAAGAGGATTTCAAATGGTAAAATAACATATATTTTAACACGTTATTTTAACCATCTTATTTTCAAGTTTTTACAAATATATTAGATGTGCATTATTTTTAGGGCACCATATCAAATTTCATTAGGAAAAAGTTTATATAGAGCCGACACTCTAAACACTCAAATTAGAGCCCACCTCAAAAATTTCACTAGAAGATGTTGTTTTGATGCCCAAAAATCCTCAAATTGATCATCTCGACATCAAGATACATGGATATGAGAAAAAAATTCAAGTTTTAAAAATAGTGCATCTTGTAACATATTTTTGTACCGTCAATTTTCAAGATTTTCAAGTTTTCATTGATCTGCTTGATCTACACTATTTTAACGCTATCACTAAGATTTCTAGTATTAAAACCATATTTCTCAACACTATTTGAAGGTGCGTTGAGTAATAGATTTTACTTGGATTTTTTAGAGCCTCGGCTCTATACAAACCGCACCCATTTCATCATCAAGGGTTGACATAGATTTTAGTTTTTTTTTTTTTTTTTTGGGGGACAAGTAATAGATTTTAGGTCAAGGTTTTCTAATGCCCAATCTACATTGTCAATGCGGTTTAGAGGTGTGGCCTTATTTTTTAACATAAAGCCTAGGCCTTATGCTAACAATACCCAAGAAGTTATCTCATTTATTATGATGGATATTTGTTCCTTATTTTGTTATAATATCTATACCCATGCATATAATGTATTATTGTGTTGTATATATGTAGTGGTGGCCTGGCCATACCAACTCGACTAGGTTTTACCTAAACCCGGACTAGGTCAGGTCCAAGAGACTTGGACCCATACCCGAATTGGACTTGGGTTAGGTCCAAGTCATTTGGACCTAAATCTAACTTGGACCCAAGTTTAAAAATTAAAAAAAAAAATCTTATGTACTACTTAATATATGTTTAGTGTACTTTTTTAATGGGTTAGGTTGACCCCATCCTAGACCTGACCTTACCCAATAAGGTCCATGTTGAACCTATGTCTGGACCTAGCCCTGATTGGGTCTAAGTCATTTGGATCTAAAACCCAACCCACCAGGTCCAAAACATACACCCGGACCCAGACACAATTTCAAGGCCTGCTCGAAACCTTTTTCTCACCAGGCAAGCTTTCTATGCTACCTTTACTGCATAAAACTTATATGCTTCCCCTTATCCAATCGTCCATTCTGAATGGATGGCTAAGATGACCCCAATTACAATGTCTCTACGCTGTTTTATTTTTAATTTTCATTTACAAACTATTTGGACACCAAATTTTGAGTGTCCACTAACTATCTCTTAGGTCATACCTGTAAAAAATATAAAACAAATATTCTTAATAATTAAGCTAACCAAAATATCCTTGAAAGTTTGAAGATATATTTTGGACATTATTGTTTTATCAAAAAATTATTTTTAATATGTTTTAGGTGGGTCCGATTGAGATGATGGCAAGTAACAAATTTCATATTCATATGATTTGTAGAAAAAAATTAAAAATAAAAAACTTTAAGATGTCGGATCTAGATCAAATGATCAGTGGCTCACTTGATCTATATTGGACGGCTGTCCAAATTGGACAGTTGGATGGATGGAGAAGCGCATATGTCCTACGCAGTAACGTTTTCCTTGCTCACCAATAGCAATAGAAGTTTTATCATGGCCAATTGAAGAAAAGATAGTTATAATGGCCCGAAAAAACTTATGATTTGATGGTTAGCTGGTCAATCCATCTCGCTGGCCCTGCTCTTGATTTTAAAGCATTGACTCCTAGGAAGTAAGTGCACCTACCCTTTCTTTATGCGAGTTCCTCACGGTTGGTTGATTACAATGGGAGGCCTAACGCATGGCATTAGACTCGAACCGATTCAGGACCTGTCGGGTATACTAAACACAAGTTTGGTATGGGTCTAATATTTGGACTCGACGGGTCAAGCTCGAATCCAAAACCTTGACTTGAATACTATTTGAGTTTGGGTTTAGATCCAATTGGACCTGATCTGCTGTTGGAGATAAAATATTTAATGCCCTATTTGTTTAGGTGTATTAAAGATCGTATACAATAAGAACTTGTAGTCATCTTAAATGCATTGAAATCTAATGGTGGATGATTGTAACATTGCTTACAATAATATGAGCATATGAGGATAAAAAGTATACAAACAAAAAAAAAAAGTTCATTATGAGAGTGGTAATGGATCCGATTAGACTCGAAACCCGACATATGGATATGGGTCCAACTTTTGAACTCAATGGGTTGAGTCCTTATCCTATACTCGACCCGTTGCCACCGCCAGGAGCGCTAACACCCTTTTCGATGTGAAGTCAACTCCCCAAAAAAGCGAGGACGGTCGGTGCAAAGAATTGTACGACTTTTGGAAAGCCCTCCCCCGAACATATGACGACGTGGGAGCGTGTGTGTGCAGTTTTAAATAGTTCTCTAATTTGACCGAGCTTTATTTTTATATTTTATTGTGCCATTTTCTTCTTTTTTTTGTATGAGTGGAAGATTTTTTTTGGGTGAGTCGACAGGGAGAGGGATCCTACTCTTGGTAGGGAATCGAACTTAAGATGAATATAGTATTGTAAATTGTAAAGAGCTAACCAATTAAGTACTTGCTCTTGGGAGAAGGGTTTTTATACATCCCCTACAACATATAAAATATATGCTTCCCCTTCATCTAGCTGTTCAATTTAAGATCAAGTGAGTCACTCACCGTTTGATCTAGATCTAACGCCTTATAGTATTTTATTTTTAGTTTTTTTCTTACATATTGTATGAATATTGTCACATCCCAAGAATTTACAATACTGATATTCCTGAGATGTGACAGTCAAAACACATATACATCTCTTGATAGGACAAATTTACACTGACGAATTCTTACAAAGTAACAAAAAAAAAAGCTTAGACACAACTACAATATCTTCCAAAGTTGCCCCTGACGAGTACTCAAAATCAAGCCGCAATTATCCTGAAAAATATTTACCATAGTTTGATGAGTTTGGCTACTCAGTAAGTGATCATCATAATCCTAAAAATAATCATGGTTGAAAGATATCAATATTTTCCAAAATGAAATCTATTAACAGAAATGCATCAACAGTTTCACTTTCAATAAACACATAATTAAGTATAATCCGAATAATTGAAATGCATATAACACTTTAACGGTAGTGCATAATTCAAAGAATTTCACAAAATACCGTACTGGCGTCCCAAGTAGATCACCTATATTCCTCATCAGCGTCCTGATGGGTCCACTTAACTCCCTATCGGCGTCCCAGATAGGTCCACTTAATCCTTGCAAGTCCACTTATACCTCACCGGCGTACCGGATGAGTCTACTTAATCCCTACCGGCATCCCAGATAGGTCCACTTATACCTCACCGGCGTACCGGATGAGTCCACTTGCATACTTAAATTATTTCTAAATCTCTTTAAACATTCGAAAGCAACAATATCATGTACTCAATATATCACTGAAATCATTAATATGAATTTCACTGAAACCATTAATAACAGTCACTTTCCATAACATTTCTAAAATAACCAATCAAATATTTTGGGCTCAAATTTAGAAAAGTAGCAGTTTGTAAAGGCATTCTAGCATAATTGCCAATTTAATATGTATAGAAAAACTCTTATAAAAATTCAAGAATACGGAATTATCACAATTTATGAAATATCAATTCACAAATAAACATTTCACAACAATACTATAATCAATTACAAAAATGTCAATTTTTAAATAATAAGGCAGTCATTTGCACATGAATTTTACAATGTCTAAATATTCAAAACAGTAGAAAGAAATATCACAATTTTTATTAAAAAGATTATTTTTCAAGTTAATGAGGTCACGTGCGCATAAAATTTATCGCGCCTAAAATTCATGATAATAAGCAGAAATAATTATTTTATTTCATTTTTAAAAAGAATGGATTATTTTTCGAGACAATGAGGTCACTTACACACAAAGCTTATAAAATAAAGATCCTGGACGAAAATATCACTATTCATTAAAAACAGACTATTTTTCAGAAAGATGATGTCACTTACACACAAAACTTATAAAATAAAGATCCTGGACGGAAATATCACTATTTATTAAAAACAGACTATTTTTCAGGAAGACGATGTCACTTACCTAAAATATTTGAGAGGGAGCTTCCGATAAAAATTCGGCTAGGGAGAGGAGCTCACTGTGTTTCGACCAGAAAGGGAAAGATTTCAAAAGTTTTCTAGAGTGGGAGTCCTCGCCTTTCGTATTTAAACTCTTATGACACCTTATTATAATATTTTATTAAGTGACACCTCATAAACGAGGTGTAACCGTTACAATACCCCTTATATGCTTAAAGCCCACGTCCATTTGACGTGGCAAGGCAGGAACCAAAAGATTTTGAAAACAGTGATGGTCCCTAAGGACCATCATGCTCATATAGACCATCACTTATTAAGAGTTTCTTTCTTTCTTTTTTATTTTTATTTTTTATTTTTTATTTTTTATTTTTTATTTTTATTTTTTATTTTAGAATTATTACATTCTTCCCCCCTTAAAAAAATTTAGTCCTCTAAATTTGTGTACCTGATTACTGAAAAAGATAGGGATATTTTTTTTTTTTCTCATATTCTTTCAACTTCATTATTATTTTAAGTACATTTTTGTTTTTTAAATTTTTCTTAATAATATTAAACCTATTGCTCTGATACCATAATTGTCACACCTCAAGAATTTACAATACTGATATTTCTGAGATGTGACAGTCAAAACATATATACATATCTTGATAGGACAAATTTACACTGACGAATTCTTACAAAGTAACAAAGAAAAAAGCTTAGACACAACTACAATATCTTCCAAAGTTGCCCCTGACGAGTACTCAAAATCAAGCCGCAGTTATCCTGAAAAATGTTTACCATAGTTTGATGAGTTTGGCTACTCAGTAAGTGATCATCATAATCCTAAAAATAATCATGGTTGAAAGATATCAATATTTTTCAAAATGAAATCTATTAACAGAAATGCATCAAAAGTTTCACTTTCAATAAATGCATAATTAAGTATAATCCGAATAATTGAAATGCATATAACACTTTAACGGTAGTGCATAATTCAAAAGATTTCACAAAATACCCAATTGGCATCCCAAGTACGTCACCTATATACCCCATCAGCGTCCTGATGGGTCCACTTAATCCCTATCGGCGTCTCAGATAGGTCCACTTAATCCCTGCAAGTCCACTTACACCTCACCGGCGTACCGGATCAGTCCACTTAATCCCTACCGGCATCCCAGATAGGTCCACTTATACCTCACCGGCGTACCGGATGAGTCCACTTGCATACTTAAATTGTTTCTAAATCTCTTTAAACATTCGAAAGCAGTAATATCATGTACTCAATATATCACTGAAATCATTAATATGAATTTCACTGAAACCATTAATAACAGTTACTTTCCATAACATTTCTAAAATAACCAATCAAATATTTTGGGCTCAAATTTAGAAAGGTAGCAGTTTGTAAAGGCATTCTAGCATAATTGCCAATTTAATATGTATAGAAAAACTCTTATAAAAATTCAAGAATACGGAATTATCACAATTTATGGAATATCAATTCACAAATAAACATTTCACAACAATACTATAATCAATTGCAAAAAAGTCAATTTTTAAATAATAAGGCAGTCATTTGCACATGAATTTTACAATGTCTAAATATTCAAAACAGTAGAAAGAAATATCACAATTTTTATTAAAAAGATTACTTTTCAAGATAATGAGGTCACGTGCGCATAAAATTTATCGCGCCTAAAATTCATGATAATAAGCAGAAATAATTATTTCATTTTATTTTTAAAAAGAATGGATTATTTTTTGAGACAATGAGGTCACTTATACACAAAACTTATAAAATAAAGATCCTAGACGAAAATATTACTATTTATTAAAAACAGACTATTTTTCAGGAAGACTATGTCACTTACCTAAAATATTTGAGAGGGAGCTTCCGATAAAAATTCGACTAGGGAGAGGAGCTCACTGTGTTTCGACCAGAAAGGGAAAGGTGTCAAAAGTTTTCTAGGGTGGGAGTCCTCGCCTTTCATATTTAAACTCTTACGACACCTTAATATAATATTTTATTAAGTGACACCTCATAAACTAGGTGTAACCGTTACAATACCCCTTATATGCTTAAAGCCCACGTCCACTTGATGTGGCAAGGCAGGAGCAAACAAAAGAAACTTAACCAAAAGATTTTGAAAACAGTGATGGTCCTTAAGGACCATCATGCTCATATAGACCATCACTTATTAAGATTTTTTTTCTTTCTTTTTTATTTTTTTTTTATTTTTTTTTATTTTTACTTTTTTTTTATTTTAGAATTATTACAAATATGAAATTTGGTGCGAAACCCTCTACTTTCCACAAAAAAAAAAAATGACGGATGTCCAAATCGTATTTTAGAAAACCATAAGTATAGAAGAGCACATTGTACATTTGGTTCTTCCAAACAATGTACCCAAAGTTTATTTAGAGCCAAGGCGCTAAACAATCAAATTTGAGCCTATCTCAATAATTTCATTAGAAGATATTGTTTTGATGCCCAAATATCCTCAAATTCATCATCTCCACATCAAGATGCATGGACATGAGAAGAAAATAGATTTCAACTTTTGGAAATAGTGTATTTTGTAACGCACTTTTGGACGATCAATTTTTAAGATTTTGAAATTTTCATAGATCTCTCGATCTACACTATTTTTGAAATTTTAAACTTTATAAATAAAGATGAAAATATATTTTAAAGTCATCAAAAAGATTTCCAGTGTTGAAACCACATTTCTCGGCACTATTTGAAGGTAGGCTCTAATTTGATTGTTTAGAGGCTCTATACAAACCGCACCCTTTTTCTAAAAGTGAAATGGGCATGAACAGAATGAACCGAACCCATCGTTTTTTTTTTGTAATTCAACTCTATTGAAACAAAAGACCTATTTAGACTGGCTATGTGTACAATATGCTCCCAAGGGAGCACACTATTCTTGCTGTTGCTTTAATTATTAAAGAAGCGGCAAGTTTGGCATTAAACCTTTGAACTGACATACCAAAAAAAAAAAGACATCAAATGTTTGATTGACTCAAAAAAAAAAAGAAAAAATTACCTAAGTCTGACACTAGATGCAGCAAGTGGCGGTATAATAAAAGAAAACACGAAAAAGCAGGACTTTAGTATGGAATAAAAAATATGTTAGTCCTATATAATAAAAAATTCTGAAAATTTATTGCATTTTTTTTTGAGGTAATTCAATAGAGAAGACTGGACATATCCGTTTTTTCAAATAGCTTTTTTTAAAGTATTAGTAGGGTGGTGTTAGTGATAGGAATGAAAATCACAATTTGATAACTATTGTGTGAAATGCTACCACCACGACCTTAATTTAAGTAGTTTTCGCTCATAATGTTTCAAGACAGTTCATATATTATCATTATCATCATCATCGTTGTATTATTATTGATATATTAATGATTCAAATGAAGGGTGAGATGTTATGACTAGATATCCGGCCCCCAACCACTAATGCCCCGAACCCATTCCCAACACGTCTATATATTATTTAGTTGAGAGGGGGTAAGATAATGTTCAACATTGTTGTTGCAAAATTACAATTATATAATTATTTTTACCTAGTTCAATGGTAGGAATCATAGCAAAGTTAAAGCCAAACCCGTCACAGACAATATAAAGGGTATGATCACAAATGACACATGGAGTAATAACACCACACCAGATGACTTTGACAGGTAGTAGAAATTCTCAGTTTGGAACTAAGCATTTAAGGATTTGAAGTTGCAAATGTAAGCTGATTAGAAGGTGACTCTAGCACTAGAAGCACCTAAAATCCCTTTCAAGTTTCATAAAAATGGCTGATTGAGGTGAAGCTCTAAGGAAAAAAATAAGGCATGTAGAAAGTGTGTCTCCTATTAGTAACCACAGAATAAATCACGAGGACAATAGGAAGAGTAGAAAAGAAAAATCAACTACAAACAGAAGGCCCCATGCAACACGCAATTTGGCCGCAAGGTTGATGTCCCCATGCCTCCACCAGCCATCTTTGACTCCAACTCCAGCCAATTTAACAGAAACTCGGTTTGCCTCCTTGTGTCAGTAAAGACATTACTGACCAACTTTGTTCGTGTACCACCCAAAGGACTTTATAAGAATAGAAAAAAAAAGTTTTGTATCTTTTTCAATTGGTATTTAAAAAATTCCTAATTTTTTTGAATAACAAATTCCCTTTATTTGACATCCAAACTGGCTCTAAAGCAGCAGCAATTAATGCCGATCCTGCCAGCTCATCCCCTTCATCGTCATTCTGGAATCAGTGTTGACCCCAATGCTCCCCATCAGCACTGGTTCTCTACTCATTACATTGATTATTTGTTTTAGTAAGTTAACTTTGTATTGGAATGGAAAGAGTACAAGGGTCCCAATAGGCACCGGGAAAGGGTACCCTGTAAAAAAAACCCATTCAGGGGCCCAAAAAATGCTCTACAAGAAGAGATGACAGTGAATGTACAAATTAGGTACAAAAAATGGGGCAAGATGTTCGATGAGTTGCCGGGTTCACCTAGTTGGAATTGAGAGCTGCTCCCTCTCTAGCAAGCTTATCAGCTGCCGTCTTGGCTTCCCTCAAGATATGTCTCCACGAGACTCAAAAATTTCTAGTGAGGTGTGCTATTTCGTCGAAAATGTTGTATAAGTCTCCAGGGACAAGGTGCCATGCCGGAGCCCCAAGTTATGATATTCTGAAGTCCCCTTCCACTAAACAGCTCCAAGCTCCAGCTGGGGTTGAATTAGTGACGGCTCTCTAAGAGGGCAAAAGGCTTAGCAGTGGTGGAATCCGCAAAACCCATGGGGACGGAAAAAGAGAGAAGGAGTTGCTGTCACATGATCTAAAAATACCTCCAATCCCTGAAGGGCCAGGGTATGGGAGCAACCATCAAAATTTAGTTTAGTTTTGGCCTGGCTCAGGTGGTCTCCATAAGGAGGCCCTAGATATCCTAGTGGGTCACAGGTTGAGGAGCTCCTGCCAGTTATGGAAAAAGTCTGAGTAGGGGGAGAATTTGAAAAGAGGATGGTTATTGGCCCAGAAAGTGACCAAAGTCCTGACTCTAGGAATCATTTTGTTGGCTGAGGCTCTCTCGCCCCTGAAGACTCTGAGTTCCTCTTGAGCCAAATGACCCAAAGGATGGCAGCAAGCGATGCCCTCCAGAGAAGAGTGCCTGACTAGGGCCACGAGGCACGACGAAGGTACAAGAAAAGGTGGGGTACAGAGCTAAGTAACCCAAACCCAATTAAAGAGTTGGAGCAAGTCACTCCAAAGGGCCTTGGCAACTGGCCACAGGATGAAGAGATGGGCATTTGTTTCCTCGTCCTCCAAGCACATAGCAGAGTTATTGGGTAAGGGGGAGGCCCCTACGCTGGATTTGATCACTCATCACACCAAATTGTTCACAAAATTTGAAAAACTTTGTAAAGATTTGATCACTCATCACACTGAATTGGTCACAAAATTTGAAAAACTTTGTAAAGGACAAACCCTTGGTAAGGGTGTATTGCGGTCTCTACTACTTCAACATCACAGGTAAAAGGGCTGATACATCCACATCTTTCTTTGGTCTCTACTACTTCAACATCACAGGTAAAAGGGCTGATACATCCACATCTTTCTTGCATGAGGTGGTGCTCCACTTTTAAGTGTTTCATCCTCACATGTGACACAAGGTTCTATGCCAATCAAATGTAGCTCTAATTGTTGCATGCAGCCCAATCTGTCTTGCTTCATGTCCTCCATCAACTGCATAAGCCATACGCAATCCTGAGCTGCCATTTACATTGTTCTGTACTCAACCTTTGTTCTTGACAAAGAAACAATTGGTTCTCTCATATTGTACCAAGAAACCACTTCCAAATTCATGTTGAAAACAGCCGGTAGTTGACTTGCAGGTCATTAAGTCAACCACATAATCTACATCAAGCATCCAATCACATCATAAGAGGCTCCTTTCTTGTAGAGAACCCAAAAGTCAGCTGTGCCCTTAAATAAAATCAAACTTCTTCCAAATATGGCTTGCATGGGTTTTGCATAAACCTACTCAGATCCCACTTCATAACCAATATCTAGTCAGGATAGGGCAAGATGCATCAAGCTCCTGAACAGTAGCCCATAAATCCTTGTATGCCAAGCTGCTTCCCCATGTCACTTCTCAAAATCACATTCACTTTTGCAGAAAGCGAGCTAGGGAAGCCCATGCACTTTGGCATGGCTTAGAAGTAGATCAATGCAGGTAAAGTTTGTTCTGGTGTTGGAGGACGTATGCTACTGACTTGCTACTCAAGTTTGGAATCTAGGACACGAAGGTCTCAATGTCTGTAGATGAGGATGTAACAAGCAGATAGATACTCTATAGTGCTTATTTAAAGGTACTAAGGAGGGGACACATGGCCGATGCCCAAGAAACTATATTGCGTGCATCCTGTTCCACCAGAAGTGGAAGAGAACCCAATTTCGCAGAGCAGAGAGAACACCAATTTAAAAATTGGTCAAGAGAACCAAATTTCAAACAACAACCCCAAGAATGAATTCAAATGGAGGTTGAAGGAGATTAGAGTAACACACTGGGAAATCTAGAGTGAGATGGAAAACAATCTAGTGAGAGAAAGTTTAGCGATAACGAACATGACGAGGCCTTTCAGGAAAACTTAAAGATGAAATGTCTAGATTTCTTATCTGTCATAGATCAATGATGTATTTTTAATGTTCTGAGACATACCAAGAACCATAGACACATGTGTCCATGGTACATATGTTGTTAGAGTTGTTCCATGACCCATAATCAATGAGGATTAAGGACTCATGTCAACTCCCAACAGCCTTTCCTTCTCCATGACACCCATTGCTGCAAAGAGACCTCATGGGGCTCATGAATCGTTAACAACAATGAAGCGCTCATGAACAGATTTACTCATCCAGAAATGACAACTATTTATAGTCATTGATTCATCATACATGCTTGGGTTTCTCCTTTTCCACTTGTAAATATCACATAGCTCATGTCATACATAATTCATGTCATATATGCTTGGGTTTCTCCTTTTCCACTTGTAAATATCACATATTTCATGTCATATCTCAACTTGCACACATACATACAGACACACACACATATATTTGCAGATAAGACATCTGCAATCTCAAACACCATGATTTTGATCAATGATTTGGGACTTCTCTTGCTCTTACTACAATATAACTTACCAAACATTTGATGATAGAAAACTCTGCTCTATAATTGATGAAATGTCAAATTGCTTGGATCTTTTTATCTTTAACCTACAGAAAGTAACCTTGCAGTAGTCTGGTGATCAGCATCGCTAAATGGGTGATCTTCCTCTCTCCAAATTTGGGAGCTTCTGATTCTGATATTGACTTTATTCTCCTTCTCATAATCCAACAGTGGCCTTGATTCTCCAGGGCTTGCAGCTTCCTTCAGGTTCATCTCCATTAAACAAGTGGATATCTCTTTGGCTTCAGTTTCTTCTAGCATGACTTCTCCCCCATAACCACTAGTTTGTAATGCATTTGATTCTTCATTTTGATCCTCTAAAACTGAACCAAAGACTTTAGGCTTTTGGTCCAATGAACAAGTTTTTGAAGCTGGTTCTCTGTTGGTTTTGGAAGAATCTGACCTTAAATGGGAGCCATAACTCATATCTTCATTATCTTCGATATCGGTGTGATATGACTTGCACCTTCCATATGATTCAATAGCGAAGACTCTGCAACTTCCGAATTCTGAAAGGGAGGTCCTTGGAGTAAAGCTCCCAAACCCTTGAATCCCTCGAGTTAGTTTCCGAGCCCTCTGTCGTTCTTCTTTGAGGAGGTTCCTCTCAGTGAGCAGATTCAATACCCTCTCTGATTTCTTCCTCACTGTTAGACCCCAATTGAATCTGCAAAGAAATTTCAGAGCCTAATAATAAGTTACAATAATTATGTTTAGTGCATAACATGTATTGATTTTGATACAAATATTTGGGAAGAACTTGTATCTGGTTTTGATTCAATTGAAGTCCAGTTCATTGAACAGTCTTCCCTAATCATAAACGTACAGAAAGCTGAATAGCACAAGGCTGAGTGTTCTTTGAGCCAAAACAAAAACCATAAGGGTAAAACAAAAAAAAAAGCAGAAAAAGAGACCCTAGAAAAACAAAAACTTCTGAAACTTATATATAGCTGGAATTTGATTATATCCCAGTTCATAAAGTAACTCCCTAGACAGTTTTCTTTAAACTAATGTAAAAACTTCATGAAGAGCAGAAAAAGAAACATTCAGCAAATTCCTTAACCTTATATCAGGCTCGGATTTAATTCAAACCCAATTTGAGAGAACACTCACCCTTTCTCATCAATGTGCTGAAAGCTCCCCATTTTCTGGATAACCTCTTTGTCACTCTGAAACTCTAGACCAAAGCTTTCTGGACCATGGGTTAACAGGTGCTCCAAGAGAACCAGAGCCTTATAAGATTGTCTCCAGTTCTTTCTATCAAATATCTGAAATCTGAGCACAAAAAGAAAATCTATCAAAATATCCGAACCCAAAATGAGATTTTACCTAGTAATAGCTTTGTTACTCATTACAGATTGCTCTGATAATTTAATGAGACTGATAGAAGAGATTGACCTTGTAATATCAATTGAACTCAATGACCCATTCAAATTTCGATCATAATTCTTTGGAGAAAACCATATACCTATTGTGGAGGATTTCGACTATTCTCCAGTAATTATCCACTTCGAATGCAGCCTGTGAAATCTCACCCATAGTTCGGGCATCAGGCGCCCACGGATCCACATTCGTCGCTTCCTCGGTCAATCTTCAATACCCAAAACACAGATCATAAAGGTGAGAGAGAGATGATCAAACCTAAACCTCATAAAATTCTAAATATGGGGAAGTGAATCTAATTATTCGTACACATAGGATGCTGAGAGTTTGCAGGCTCATGAGAGAGAGATGATCAAAAACAGATTTCATAGTATGGAGAGATCAAAGAAGGAATGGAATTCTTCATGTACATAGGATTCTAAGCATTACTGCTATGTAGGTGTTAGAGAGAGAGAGAGAGGTGATGAAACATAGATTCCAGAAGCATCTAAAGATCAAAGAGTGATTGAAATTCAAGTACATCTGCTGTTTACGGATTAATTCTGTGTAGGCGTGTTCCAGAGATTAAAAAACCCAATCAAAATTCTTTGTAAAGGAACTGAACCTATGACTTACAATTGTGCAGGCGTGACATCTGTTAGAACCAAGCGTGCAGACTTGACCTTCTCCTTTATGAAAAAAGAAGCCTGCTTCTTCAACTCTTTGAACAAAGGGCTTCCCATGCTATTCCTATTGCCACTGCAATGGCTGAGCATAGACATGATTTAAGAACAAATCTTTAAAAACAGCAAATATCTCAGAGTTCTGCAAAAAGGCTTATCACTTGTGTAAGCAATTCCAACTGCTCCACTGCAATGCCAACCACTCTGAAAATGCTATTTGCCGGTGTCAAAACTCCAAAGACCTGATACATGGGTCAAATTGAATATATATATATATATATATATAGAGCGAGAGAGAGAGAGAGAGAGAGAGAGTAG
>NW_006498806.1:3405353-3415585 GCF_000471905.2 Amborella trichopoda | reverse complement strand
TATATATATATATATATATATAGAGCGAGAGAGAGAGAGAGAGAGAGATGAGGTACTAAATTTTGTACAGAGGGAGAGAGAGACAGGAGGTACTGAATTTTGAAAGAACCAAGAAAAAGGACTGGTGGAATTATCAGCCAAGAATTGGCATTTTGTCAATTGTCTTAAACCATGCGATGGGTCCAAGATTTGAAATTCATTGCAATTCTCTCTTTAAAAACTGAGCCGTTTTTTATACATCAATTTGCATCAGTTTGCCATGCATCAATCAACTTAGCCGTTATACATCAATTTGCCATACTTTTAGTAAATATGTTGAATGAAAAGTGACTAAACTGCCCTTTATCTTATTTAATGTTAGGCATCACAGGAAAAGGACAAATGGCTGTGCTTATGGCGTGTCTCTATTTTGATTGGACAGCTGAATATTCAGCGCAAATAGGCATAATGAAATTAAGAAGCTCATTTGGTCAATTTCGTGCAGGTCTAGATGTTTCCGTCATTAAATAATAATTTATTTCGTTGAATGAAATGACGAAGGAAGTGCAACGAACGGTTCAAAGGAAGTGCAACGAACGGTTCAAACTCGTATAATGGGGCCGGACTCACCCGATTCGATTCGAAAATCATATGCTATCGAGCCGGTTTCACGAAAAAATCGAAAATCGTCCGTGTCCAGTCTCAACGAAAAAATCTATATTTTTTAGATTTACATGTGACAGTCCCTCGTTTGAGGCATGTCACCGCCTCACGAGAGTGACATGTGGCTATACGTGGTAACTCACCTCATGTTTGCCTCCCTCGCGCTTCTATACACGCAAGTGAGTGTCAATGACACATGACTTTATAAAGAACCAAACAACACTCATCTTTCGATGTGGGATAATTTCCATAAAAAATCATTAAAGCAAGATGATAGAATATATATTATTATAGATGCTATTAGAATTACATGTGGTGATGTGGTTGTATAGATTGACAACACCGATTTTACAGTGTATGTCTTGAGTTAGAACCCCATAGCGAACACCAAAAAATATTTTGAGTTTGAACCCCTTAGCGTACAACAAAATTTATTTTTTTTTTAGTTCGAACCCCTTAGCGCACAACAAAAAAATACAAAAAAAAATTTTGTCGTAAAAAAAAATAAACAAAGGCAGAAAATATTGTTGTAAAAAAATAGAAAAAATATAAAATAAAAAGCTTTTCAAGATAAAGATAAAAAAGATGATACAATATTTTTTTATTTTTCTTGTAAAAAAAATACAATTTGTTGTCAAAAAAATAAACAAAGGCAGAAAATACTTTTGTAAAAAATTTAAAAAAATAAAAAATAAAAGGCTTTTCAAGATAAAGATAAAAAAGATAATACAACACTTTTTTATTTTTCTTTTAAAAAAAATATAAGGTAATATAACAAGTATTTCTTACAAAAAAAATAAAACAAAAGGCATAAAAAAATAAAATATATTTTGGCAGCTTCATTTTTTTATTTTTCTTGTAAAAAAAAAAAAAATTAATACAATAAGCAAAAAAAAAATGTAGTACAACATCTTCTTCTTTTGTCAAAGAAAAAAACAAAGATAATCAACAAGTATCATATTTTTCTTGTAAAAAAAAATAAAAGATAACACAATAAGTATTTCTTGTCAAAAAAATAAAAGGTATTTCTTCATAAAACCTAGGAATAAATGGTCTAATTATATTTTTTATTTTTATAACATGATGGTCTTTAACATAAATTTAGTAATATTAATTTAAAGATAGGATTCTTACAATGAGGCCATTTGAAATATCTCTTTTCTACTAACAATCTCTTCCACTAATTTATTCTAGAAACCTAAAAAATTAAAGAAAATTGATACGCATTCTAATAATTTCTACATTGATAAAAAAATCTTTTATTTTATTTATTAATTTTTGTATTATAAATCATGTAGTGTACTATTTTTCTTACAGTTATCAATAATACATTTTAAATTAGATGATATTATAAAATATTTTGGATTTGTTATTATTTATATAATAAAATAATTATAAAACATTGTTGGTATATAATATTATAGTTAGTTAGGTTGTAATAATTTGGGTTTTTTTAGCGGATTAGGGTTTTCGTCAATTCGAGATTTTCGTGGCCAATTTTTCATCGATTTGGTCAACTCTTTATTGTAGTCCATATATTATTATATACTAAATCCACGATAATTCTATGATTTTTTTTGTGTGATGTAAATTTAATAGTCATCATAAGTTCATACAGGGAAAGAACATCTTAATATTCATAAATTGATGAAAACAATGAAAGTTAATAATGTAGTACCCTCATTTCTTATTGGATTCATAAAAAACGGCATTTATAATTAATTTTCATAATTTTTTTGAATTTTTTTAAAGCTTAATCAGAATGATTCGACTCGATTCCCGATCCGGATCGCTGATTCGCCGATCCGGATCGGTTTTTGAGATGCCCGATCCGAGTCACCGATCCATTTTTTAAACCCTTGGTTCAAACATTTGGTTTGGTGGTGTGATCGTTCACCCTATAAATGAATATTCATTTGAACCTTGAATTATTGATTCCAATCGGTTTCGATTGGTTTGAATCAATCATTCTATGAAGTTTTTATAAACAAAATGGACAAAGATTGTTAAGGTTGCAACCTTGAAATGTAGAATTACATATGCACCTCAAAAATCCATCGGAAACATAGTTTTAATGTTAAAAAACCCTCTAATTGATCATCTCAACATCGAGATGTATGAATATGAAAAAAAAAAAAAAGTTTTTTAGTCCGATAAATAGTGCATCTTGCAACACATTATCTAAATCATCCATTTTCAAGATTTTTATATGTTTATAGATTGACTTGATTTTAACCATTTTTGGAGTTTGAAAATTTCTAATTAGATATAAAAATAGATTTTAATATAATCTCAAGAATGTTTTACAAAAAAATTATATGTTATAATAAAATTTGGAGGTGCGCCTTTATTGGATAGTTTACGGTTGCAACCTTATAAAAACCACACCCAAACAAAATTAACCCACCTCAAATCCTCGTCCCAAAAGCAGTTTTGGCAATGGAAATCTCCATGATGACTCTAAACTCAATTTCCAATACCGAAAATGAAGAGAAATTTACGTACAAACTATATTGGGGGGTTAATTACAAAATGGGATCACGTTTATCCCAAATTACAGGCGCCCCCCCCCCCCCCCCGCGGTAATTATAGTTAGTTAGGTTGTAATAATTTGGATTTTTTTAGCGGATTAGCGTTTTCCGTCAATTCGAGATTTTAGTGGCCAATTTTTCATCGATTTAGTCAACTCTTTATTGTAGTCCATATATGATTATATACTAAATCCACGATAATTTTAAGATTTTTTTTGTGTGATGTAAATTTAATAGTCATCATAAGTTCATACAAGGAAAGAACATCTCAATATTCATAAATTGATGAAAACAATGAAAGTTAATAATGTAGTACCCTCATTTCTTATTGGATTCATAAAAAACAACATTTATAATGAATTTTAATAATTTTTTTAAATTCTTTTAAGGCTTAATCAGAGCGATTTGGCTTGATTCCCAATCCGGATCGTTGATTCGTCGATCCGGATCGGCTTTGAGATGCCCGATCCGGGTCACCGATCCGTATTTTAAATCGTTGGTTCAAACATTTGGTTTGGTGGTGTGATCGTTCACCTTATAAATGAATATTCATTTGAACCTTGAATTAGTGATTCCAATCGGTTTCGATTTGTTTGAATCAATCATTCGATGAACTTTTTATAAACAAAATGGACAAAGTTTGTTAAGGTTGCAACCTTGAAATGTAAAATTACATATGCACCTCAAAAATCCATCGGAAACATTGTTTTAATGTTCAAAAACCCTCTAATTGATCATCTCAACATCGAGATGTATGAATATGAAAAAAAAAAAAAAAGAGTTTTTTAGTCCGATAAATACTGCATCTTGCAACACATTATCTAAATCATCCATTTTCAAGATTTTGATATGTTTATAGATCGATTGGATTTTAACCATTTTTGGAGTTTGAAATTTTCTAATTAGATATAAAAATATATTTTAATATAAGCCCAAGAATGTTTTACAAAAAAATTATATGTTATAATAAAATTTGGAGGTGCGCATTTATTGGATAGTTTACGGTTGCAACCTTATAGAAACCACACCCAAACAATATTAACCCACCTCAAATCCTCGTCCCAAAAGCATTTTTGGCAATGGAAATCTCCATGATGACTCTAAAATCAATTTCCAATACCGAAAATGAAGAGAAATTTACGTGCGGACTATATTGGGGGGTCAATTACAAAATGGGATCACGTTTATCCCAAATTACAGGCGCCCCCCCCCCCCACTCCCGTAATTATAGTTAATTAGGTTGTAACAATTTTGGTTTATTTAGCGGATTAGGGTTTTCCGCCAATTCGAGATTTTAGTTGCCAATTTTTCATCGATTTAGTCAACTCTTTATTGTAGTCCATATATGATTATATACTAAATCCACGATAATTCTATGATTTTTTTTGTGTGATGTAAATTTAATAGTCAACATAAGTTCATACAGGGCAAGAACATCTCAATATTCATAAATTGATGAAAACAATGAAAGTTAATAATATAGTACCCTCATTTCTTATTGGATTCATAAAAAACAGCATTTATAATTAATTTTAATAATTTTTTTAAATTTTTTTAAGGCTTAATCAGAGCGATTCGGCCCGATTCCCGATCCGAATCGCTGATTCGCCGATCCTGATCGGTTTTTGAGATGCCCGATCCAGATCACCAATCCGTTTTTAAACCATTGGTTCAAACATTTGGTTTGGTGGTGTGATCGTTCACCCTATAAATTAATATTCATTTGAACCTTGAATTAGTGATTCCAATCGGTTTCGATTGGTTTGAATCAATCATTCGATAAAGTTTTTATAAACAAAATGGACAAAGTTTGTTAAGGTTGCAACCTTGAAATGTAGAATTACATATGCACCTCAAAAATCCATCGGAAACATTGTTTTAATGTTAAAAAACCCTCTAATTGATCATCTCAACATCGAGATGTATGAATATGAAAAAAGAAGAAAAAAAAAAGGAGTTTTTTAGTTCGACAAATAGTGCATCTTGCAACACATTATCTAAATCATCCATTTTTAAGATTTTCATATGTTTATAGATCGATTTGATTTTAACCATTTTTTGAGTTTGAAAATTTTTAATTAGATATAAAAATAGATTTTAAAATAATCCCAAGAATGTTTTACAAAAAAATTATATGTTATAATAAAATTTGGAGGTGCGCCTTTATTGGATAGTTTACGGTTGCAACCTTATAGAAACCACACCCAAACAAAATTAACCCACCTCAAATCCTCATCCCAAAAGCAGTTTTGGCAATGGAAATCTCCATGATGACTCTAAAATCAATTTCCAACACCGAAAATGAAGTGAAATTTACATACGGACAATATTGGGGGGTCAATTACAAAATGGGATCACGTTTATCCCAAATTACGGGCGCCCCCCTCCCCCCCCCCCCCCGGTAACTTATAGTTAGTTAGGTTGTAATAATTTGGGTTTTTTTAGCGGATTAGGGTTTCCGTCAATTCGAGATTTTAGTTGCCAATTTTTCATCGATTTAGTCAACTCTTTATTGTTGTCCATATATGATTATATACTAAATCCACGATAATTCTATGATTTTTTTTGTGTGATGTAAATTTAATAGTCAACATAAGTTCATACAAGGAAAGAACATCTCAATATTCATAAATTGATGAAAACAATGAAAGTTAACAATGTAGTACCCTCATTTCTTATTGGATTCATAAAAAACAGCATTTATAATGAATTTTAATAATTTTTTTGAATTCTTTTAAGGCTTAATCAGAGCGATTCAGCCCGATTCCCGATCCGGATCGCTGATTCGTCAATCCGGATTGGTTTTTGAGATGCCCGATCTGGATCACCGATCCGTTTTTTAAACCATTGGTTCAAACATTTGGTTTGGTGGTGTGATCGTTCACCCTATAAATGAATATTCATTTGAACCTTGAATTAGTGATTCCAATCGGTTTCGATTGGTTTGAATCAATCATTCGATGAACTTTTTATAAACAAAATGGACAAAGTTTTTTAAGGTTGCAACCTTGAAATGTAGAATTACATATGCACCTCAAAAATCCATCGGAAACATTGTTTTAATGTTCAAAAACCTTCTAATTGATCATCTCAACATCAAGATGTATGAATATGGAAAAAAAAAAGAAGAAGAGTTTTTTAGTCCGATAAATACTGCATCTTGCAACACATTATCTAAATCATCCATTTTCAAGATTTTGATATGTTTATAGATCGATTGGATTTTAACCATTTTTGGAGTTTGAAATTTTCTAATTAGATATAAAAATAGATTTTAATATAATCCCAAGAATGTTTTACAAAAAAATTATATGTTATAATAAAATTTGGAGGCGCGCCTTTATTGGATAGTTTACGGTTGCAACCTTATAGAAACCACACCCAAACAAAATTAACCCACCTCAAATCCTCGTCCCAAAAGCATTTTTGGCAATGAAAATCTCCATGATGACTCTAAAATCAATTTCCAATACCGAAAATGAAGTGAAATTTACGTACGGACTATATTGGGGGATCAATTACAAAATGGGATCACGTTTATCCCAAATTACAGGCGCCCCCCCCCCCCCCCCCCCCTCCCTGTAATTATAGTTAGTTACGTTGTAACAATTGTGGTTTATTTAGCGGATTAGGGTTTTCCATCAATTCGAGATTTTAGTTGCCAATTTTTCATCGATTTAGTCAACTCTTTATTGTAGTCCATATATGATTATGTACTAAATCCACGATAATTCTATGATTTTTTTTGTGTGATGTAAATTTAATAGTCAACATAAGTTCATATAGGGAAAGAACATCTCAATATTCCTAAATTAATGGAAACAATGAAAGTTAATAATGTAGTACCCTCATTTCTTATTGGATTCATAAAAACAACATTTATAATTAATTTTAATAATTTTTTTTAATTTTTTTAAGGCTTAATCAGAGCGATTCGGCCCGATTCCTGATCCGGATCGCTGATTCGCCGATCCGGATCGATTTTTGAGATGCCCGATCCAGGTCACCGATCCGTTTTTTAAACCATTGGTTTAAACATTTGGTTTGGTGGTGTGATCGTTCACCCTATCAATGAATATTCATTTGAACCTTGAATTAGTGATTCCAATCGGTTTCGATTGGTTTGAATCAATCATTCGATAAAGTTTTTATAAACAAAATGGACAAAGTTTGTTAAGGTTGCAACCTTGAAATGTAGAATTACATATGCACCTCAAAAATCCATCGGAAACATTGTTTTAATGTTAAAAAACACTCTAATTGATCATCTCAACATCGAGATGTATGAATATGAAAAAAGAAGAAAAAAAAAAGAGTTTTTTAGTTCGATAAATAGTGCATCTTGCACCACATTATCTAAATCATCCATTTTCAAGATTTTCATATGTTTATAGATCGATTTGATTTTAACCATTTTTGGAGATTGAAAATTTTTATAAAAATAGATTTTAATATACTCCCAAGAATGTTTTACAAAAGAATTATATGTTATAATAAAATTTGGAGGTGCGCCTTTATTGGATAGTTTACGGTTGCAACCTTATAGAAACCACACCCAAACAAAATTAACCCACCTCAAATCCTCGTCCCAAAAGCATTTTTGGCAATGGAAATCTCCATGATGACTCTAAAATCAATTTCCAACACCGAAAATGTAGAGAAATTTACGTATGGACTATATTGGGCGGTCAATTACAAAATGGGATCACGTTTATCCCAAATTACGGGCGCACCCACCCTTCCCCCTCCCCCCACCCCCTCATGACGTTGTTTTTCTCAAGTTACACCATGTCTGGTAATGCGAACACTATATAGTTTTTTCCCAAGTTACCCTCTGTTCGATAATGCGAATACCAAATAGGTGGGGTTTATATGGTGCAAAGCAAAACAACTATCCGGTGTTTGAAATACCGGATAACTATACGTTACTCTCAAAACTAACAAGCCCTCTCTCTCTGTTGACATGCATTTTTTTTTAAAATAATCTCTCAACCCTTCTCTTTCATGCTCTCTCCCCCCAAACCAGCTCTCTTTCCCGTAGAGAGGACTCATAGTATTGCAATTGTTGGAGGAAAGAAAAAAAAGCCCAAAACCACAGTAATCAAGGCATACTTTAGACCCAACTTCATAGAAATACCCATATTCATCATACCTTATCTCATCAATCATCTCAGAGGTATGAAATTTTGGCTACATTATAAGGAATTTATTGAATGATTCATTGAGTTAAGGAATCGAGTCCTCACAGTCAAAGATCTTTCCCAGCTACCGTGGCTGTAACTTTAAGAAAATCTCTTTAAGCATGGAGCCTAGCTAGTGATCTAGACCTTCCAAAGCTTCCATCTTGAGTTGCAGAGGGGTCGAAGTCCATGTCCTGAGATTTCACTAGAGACCCATATTTTGAAGCCTCTTCGAGAGCTTCTTTTAGCCTGCTTTCATGTAATTGCCTTAGAATTGATGGCTTCTTTTTCTTCTCTTCCTCTAATAAACTAGAGCCATCTTTCTTCTTGCTCTTCGTCTCCATGAATAGAGTTGCACATTGAGATATTGGTTTCCATAGTATGAATGCTCTTGAATTTGAGCAAAACTACAAAAAAATAACCGCAAAACCCTAGTTTTAACCCATTAAATCCAAGTGGGGTTGCAAAGTTATAGCCTGTGACCATAAGATCAACAACCCTAGAAACTTTTCTCAAACAAGTAGAACCCACCAAAGCAGGTAAATATAGAGCAAGAGAGAGACACTATGTTAAGGTTGGGACCTTGAACTAAAGAACCCTAACATCATAGCAAACCAATTGTTTGACAGACTAAAAAAACTCTAGTTTTGGGGATAGCAGATAGTTGTTCGATATTTCAAATATCAGACAGCTATTTTGCTTTGCACGATATAAACTCCACATGTCTGGTGTTCTCATTACCAGACAAGGGTAACTTAGCAGCCGGGGGTGCTGCCCGTAATTTGGAACAAAAGTGATCACATTCGTTAATTGACCCTAATATGGTCCGTACTATCAGACAAGGGTAACTTAGCTGCTGGGGGTGCCACCCGTAATTTGGGACAAAGGTGATCCCATTTTGTAATTGACCCCTCAATATGGTCCGTACGTAGATTTCTCGAAAATAAAATTCGAAACTCAAAAATGGTACAAATCTTGCGGATCTATAAATACTTATTTTTTGGGCAAAATGGGCGATCTAGATAACTTTTACAATATACGCTATTTTTAGAGATTGAAATCCTTTTTTTTTCGCAACTAAAATGTTCAAGCCAAGATGATTAATGTAAATGTTTTCTAATGCTTAAATTGCAATTTTCGATAAGTTATGAGGTGAGGCTTTACTTGTTTTGATGAGATGCAGCCTTATCAAACTACTTTTCAAATTAAAATAGGGGTTGCAAGGTGGGGATGTAGGGACTACATGAGTCATAAACTTAAAAAAGTATATACAGTGGTTTAAAAAATAGATCAGGCACCCTAAAAACCATTCTAGATCAGTGAATCGACCGGATTGGTCGGATTCGACTTTAAACAAATTCAAAAAAATTGTTAAAAATCATTATAAATATTATTTTTTAGGAATCTAATAAGAAATTGTGGTACTATATTAATAACTTTCATCTTTTTGCATCAATATGCGAATATTGAGATGTTCTTTTCTTATATGAACTAATGTTAACCATTAAATTTATTAGTTGGATTCCGTACGTTGCACGATGAAATAATATGAGAATTAATAAAACATATGCTACACTTATATATATATATATATATATATATATATATATATGAAAATTTTTATGGTAATACACTCTATTACTTTTAAACTATACTCTATTACTTTCTAATTATTTAGTATTGACCTTTTTTACTTAGACCCATCTCTAGCCTCTAAAGCTTTTCTCTCTCTATATCTCTCTCTATTTACATTCCATAAAATTATACCAAAGTGTTAGTCATAGAGCATCGAGTGTTTATGGGAATCCGTGCTTTGATATTTAGGAAATCGACTATAAACTATTTTTACAAAAACATGTAAAATTTAGTTAAAAAAATA
>NW_006498806.1:3321148-3347281 GCF_000471905.2 Amborella trichopoda | reverse complement strand
ATATCGAAGATAAGGGAACTATAAGTAAGCTAACTCATCTGACCACAACTTAAAGACAGAGACCCAACTTTTACTTAAAATGTTTTATATAAGGTGTCAACTAGAATTAAACTGTACCTTAAAAGTCCATTAAAAAAAAGGTCATTTTAATTTTGAAATACCCAGTAATTGATCATCTTGGCCTCAAGATATATGATCATTTTTGTAGGCAACCTCCCCGAACCATTTTTTTAATTGCAACTTTTACCAATGAACTTTTATAACAAAAAAAGTTATATCCAATGTCTTTATGTAGAATATAATGTAGATGCCACTTCCCATTTATTATATCTTTTTATTATCTGAATTTATTTACAGAAATCAGTCGCAAGAATTTTTTTATCAAAAAAAAATCTGCCACAAGAATTTTGTCTCACACGAATTCAACATGACACCGCTGGGCTTTTGTTCTTGAAATCATTTCAAAGTTTCAACAGCAATTGTTACCGTACCAAGGCTCCGCATGATAAAAGCTCAATTCTCAATATCAATTTCCTTGATATTATTATGGATACTTTACCCACCATTGAACATATATTAATTACCCGGCTTTGTTCTTTTCTTAGTGATGGTATCATTATCTAAAAAATTACTAGACAATTGGACCAAAGAGGGTCACAACCACCAGGATTCACCAAAACATCAGTGTAAAGTGGCTTTCAGGATTCTCCTTTAAGAGTTCTATTTTTTCCTTTTCTTAATTTATTATGCCTTCGTTTTTTTTATTTTTTCTTTCAGTGGGTTTTTGTTGGGTGTTGTGCACACTGAATTTAAGTCCCAATAATTTGAAGATCAAAATGCACTCAAAATACATCAATGAAAGCTTGACAAACTGAGAATCAAGTTTGAGCAAATGCTCTGAAGTTATATTGGTTCTAACACTGATACAAATATCTGCTATCTAAATGCACTTAATTGAGATAAATATGGATAAGGCAGATCACAGCAAGGGTTCTCATAGAAAAGGTGGCAGTATCATCCATCGTCTTGGATATTTGGGTTTCCCTTCTTTCCCATCAAATATCTGCAAGGAAAGTAACTATGGTTTTATATGCTATGCTTGCAATAGACTAGAAAGAAGAAAAAACACAAAAAGGGCAAAGAAAAGGAGATCACAAGGATTTTGATGAAGATAAGTTTGAAAACTGAATCTAGAACAAAAAGGAAATCCAACAGTTCATTGTTTCCACTTTGCAATCCTACAAATTTCACGAATGAATCCCAATAAATAATGAAGAAAGCAAAAAACACCTGACTTCATGTAGAGGCTTATAACTAGAGAAAACGCAAGATGTTCTTCTCTGCTCTGCAAAAGATCGAGGTGTTTTGTCCATTGTGTGGAAATATTTGCAGGATATTATCAAAAGGTATGCAATGCTAAAAAGATGCTTAAGAAGCATCAGGTTACACATTACAATTGTGGCAACTCAAATAAGTGCATGGATTTGAACAGGATGTAAGATGTATAAGCATTGTTTAAAATATTAAACTTGTGGGTTGAACTGGTCATCCACCAGGTTTGGTCCGAACCGGCCACCCACCAATTCTGGTCCGAACCGGCCAACTCGGCTGATTCAGCAAAATATATAGAAAAAAAACGTAATCCTTAGAGGAAAAGTATAGAAAGAGACCATCTACTTTTGGTGCATATAGGTCACAATTACTCATGTATGCCAGAATAAGTTGTTATAAGAGTATCATTGACTAGACACAGTTAAAAATAAATAAATAAAAAACCTCAGACTTCGTGACACATCAAAAGCAATCCAATTTGACATCTAATGGCTAGGAGTAATTGTAACTTCCTTGTACCACAGATAAATGGTCTCATAATATACAATCTCATACTTAAATATCATCATAGCCTTTTCCCAATTAATTGAGATTAGCTATATGAATCTTGGTTAGCCATTTTGCTATTAAAGACCATACCCTCAGTGAGGCCATAAGTCCCCATATCTTTCCAAACTACTTTCAACCACGTCCTTTTGGGCCTACCCTTGCTTTTTTATATCCTTCTACTTGAACTAGCTTGCACCTCCTAAGAGGTACTGTACTTGGTTGGTGCTACACATGACCAGCCCACCTAAGTCTACTCTCTCTCATCTTATTGCCTATTGGTGCCACACCTAAATTCTCCGAAATGGATTCATTTCGAATTCTATCTCTTCTTGACTTGCCACTCATCCATCTTAACATCATCATCTTCGTTACACTCATTGTATGGGTATATTGGTTTTTGTCCACCCAACATTCAGCCCTATAGAGCAAAGCTGGTCTCACAACGATCCTATAGAATTGCCCTTTAGCTTCATTGGTATGTGACGATCACATAATTCTAGTTGCACATATCCATTTCGCCTACCTAGCTCTAATTTTGTGTGCGACATCTTCCTCAATCTCTCCATTTTCCTGTATTATGGACCCAAGATATCGAAAGTGCACTCTTTTTCTGTACTTCCTTGTCGTCAATCTTAACTACTTCCTCGTCTTTACTCCTATTATTACTAAACTTGCATTCCATATAATCTGTCTTAGTCATGTTAATTTTAAAACCTTTGGATTCTTAAGCATCCCTTCAAAGTTCTAACTTTGTGTTGATGTCGTTTCGCGTCTCATCGATCTTCATCTGCGAACAACATGCACCACGGTATCTCATCTTGTAGGTGCCTAGTTAAGTCGTCCATAGTTAAGACAAAGAGGTACGGGCTCAATGTTGACTCTTGATGTAGACTTATTGTCATTGAAAACTCACCCGTCTCTCCACTAATTGTTCGTACACTAGTTAGTGCTCCATCATACAAATTTCTCACCAAGTTGATGTATTCTCTGGACACTCCCTTTCTTTTCCAACACCTGCCAAATCAAATCTTGAGGTACTCTATCATAAACTTTTTCTAGATCAATAAAAACCACGTGGAGGTCTTTTCCCTTTGTCCTAAACTTCTCAATCAGTTGCCTAAGTAGGAAAATTGTCTCTATTGTTGACCTTCTTGACATAAAACCAAATTGGTTTCCAAAAACATTCATTTCATGCCTTAGTCATTGCTAAATCACTCTCTCCCAGAGTGTCATATTATGACTCATAAGCTTGATCCCTCGATAGTTCGCACAATTTTATATATCTCATTTGTTCTTGTAAATAGGTACCACAATACTTTTCCTCCATGCATCTGGCATTTTTTTTGTCCTCAACACCTTGTTGAACAACTTCATCAATCAATCAATGCCAATCTCCCTCACGTACTTCCAAACCCCTATTGGGATACTATCCGGTCCTAAAGCCTTTCCTATCTTCATTCTTTTCAAAGCTTCTTTCACTTTCGACTTCCTAATCCTACGAATGTAAATCCCAATATAAGTTTAAATATTTTAAACAAGTTTTACAATTCTCGAATCATTCTAAAAACAACATTTCTATGACAGCAATGCTAAAAAAGAAATGGTTCGAGTCCCTATTTTGTGGGGGACTCTGATGTCCAAACCAGGAACTGGCCAATTCTGCCTAATTTTGAATCACTGAGTACAAGTTTAAATAACAGGGGCTATCTATCTCTTTTACAGTAATAATTGGGGTTATATAGTCACCGAAAACTAGAATTACATCAAAAACTAATAACTGGACTTTTCTACATGCTTAGATGATATACTAAATCTGAAATCTGAAAAGAATCAAGTATATTTTTGCTCCCCTTTGCTCCCTAGCAAGCATCCACCATCAAACAGTAATAGGATACTGCATCCTCACATGGGAGCATGCTACGGTATGCCCCCTCGTAAATATAGTTTAAAAGACAATTGCTTAAACACAAAGTGACAAATCTTTATAAGCAAGCTCTCAGCAAGCTGATTTCCCAATCAAAGATTAGTAAGTTGTTTTGTCTTAGAAAATCTCTAAGCAACTCCAACGAATTGGAAAAATTTTTTTTTGTGGGATTCCAAATTTCTAAAATACCCAGTAATGAGAAGAGTCTTCACTTTTATTCACATTCAAACACGACTTTATTCCAACAAACTTGCGATACAGGCACGCAAACATTCACATGCAAGCACGCGCACACACCCACAGCATGAAGAAAGCACTTATGGAAAGAACCAAAAAAAAATGAATAAGAAACTCTCATACGACCATTTTGCAGGATTGAATAAGAAATCAAGATATTTTTCATTAAATAATACTAATACCTTCTTCAATCGGCGGTGTTTCGCTAGGGCCCAATTGGTCATGATAGACGCCGCCACAACAAGAAACACATAACCTGCAACTGTCTGAGTAGCAATATTGAAACCCAGCCACTGATAAATCTCTGTGGTGTAATTTGCGCAGGTCACGAGATTGAAGAGAAAGCCTTGAGGGATCTGATAACCCCCCTCACCACTTGGGCCCCTTAGATTCCTCAACAATATATGACAATAGAAGTTTGCCACTTGACAAAGAAGCCCAAACCCAAAACCCACCTTCATTTGAAGATCGCTAACTGGGGTGTAGAGAGGGTGATTGACAAAATAAGCAATGTACGCACCAAAACTCCAGTAATAAGCACAGTTGCGGAAAACATTAGAGAGAGGCGACGTAGCATGGCTGAATCTGTTTATTATCTCATAAAGGCAAAAATTTTAGGGCATCAGTGACAAAATAAACAAGCAATCCACACATACACAGCACAGAACAACAAAGAGAGAGCAAGAGAGAGAGAGATACTTTGTGGTTTTTTCTGTGATTCCAATATTGTTTGTGCCATAGTGATGAGAATCAGCTTACCAGTCCAAATGAGATAAAACAAAAGCAACTAAGTAATGGAGAAATGGGAAGGTCATTGAACCTGTGAATAAAGAAGGTCTCCATGATCCTCTTGAAGTAATGGAAGCACCAGTAATACATGGCATAGGTTTGAGCTGGATGAATTATACGCTCACCAGTATAACCGATGTATTCATAAATAGCTGGGTAGTAGTAGAAAATGGGGTAGATGATCAGAGGGCCAAGATACTCCCAAAAGAAAAGGGTTTTATAAGAGACCTGAGCGCCCAAGTCCTTTAACACCACTGTTAATTTCTCTTCGTTTCCACGGAAATATTCTCTAACCTTTTTTCTCGGGTCAAGGACCACAGGCTTCCCTTGAGAGCCAGGTTGCAAAGGCAGAGTGAGACGCTGCCTTGAAGGATAGTATTTCCTCACTGTAAAAGCAAGAGAGATGGAGTTATTTCTCTTCAAAATTAAGAAATGGTAATTTAACTTTTTTGAAAATGGTGATGGACCAAATGTTAGTTTCAGCTTGGATTGGTGTTTCTTCACAGTAAGAGCAAACAAATAGGGCTTTTCTTAAAGCATTGAATAAATGGAGATTTATTTTAACAAAAGGGGCTAAAATGGATATGCTTTCATGGTGAATTTCAGTTTCAGCTGAAACTAGTATTTTTATCACAGGGATGGACTTAATTTTCTTAAACAAGAGAAAAAAGGAAAGTTAATAATTTTCCTAGAAATGGTTTTTAATAGACATGGGTCATGGACCAAATGTTAGTTTGAGCATGGACAAGTCTTTTTCCTATGGCAACAGCAGAAAACATGAGGATCAATTATCCTAAACAAGTGAAAAAATGCAATAATTTATAGAGCAACGGCAAGAATGGACATGGCGTATGTCACGTTCCATAAGCGATACTAATAAAAGCAAACAAAAGAAAAAACCAGCAACTGAAAAGAGGAGATTATTCTCATGAATGAGACTAATTAAAATTTTGGGATATAATAAATTAATTTATTGGCTATAATGATTTGGCAGTGTTCGAAACTCGCCCGAGACGACTGGGACTAGGGCGAGTCACTCAACCTAAGCAGTGTGCTGAGGATGGAATAGGTTACCCAAGGGGATTTTTGGCCTTTTCTAGCTTTTGTCTTGGCTCGGGCATGACTCGGATCGGGCAGGGGCGGAGTCTGCCACTAGAGCCGTGTTCTAGAACACTGGGGCTTGGAAATGGAGATCAAATCCAAGCATCAACCAGAAATCATAGCAACTCCAGTTTTTTTCCGAATTAAGACCAGAACAAGCACCTGGTAAAGGTTTCTCAACATTCACACAACACAACAATGATTTCGTATTCCAAAGAACACTGTAAAACTTTTAAACTTGAGAGGTATATTTTGACCAATTACAAAAGAAAGGCAATGCTTGTCTTACTGTCTATAACAGAATTGGGCAGTGTTTTCCACATTCGAAATTGGAATTTAAAGAAAACTTAGAAACTATAAAAATTATGTATAAAAACTGTTAAAACTATATATTCACCTAAATAAGCAGGAATTTCCAAAAGCAATCCAACAACAGCCAAGAATTTTGCTAAAAATTATAAGCCCTGAATTACATGATTTTTTTAGTATCATACTCATATGCCTTACTCATAACATGGCAGCATGTACGAGTCTCAAGAATAGTAGGAAAAGCTAGAGGAACATAAATGAGACACTATGTCAAATGATTACAAACATTCTCGACTGTCAAAAATTGAGCCAAAAAGCGTCCTTGTCGTTCCGCATGATAAATGACTAGTTTCTGAGAGAATAGCCCAGTATTCATGATTTATGACATGTAACAAGTATTATTCGTGAGATGCAGCATATACGAAGTCAATAACTTTTATCATTTGTTTCCAGAAAAAATGGGAGCATAACATAATAAAAGAATTGGAAAAAAGAAACGGAACTTACTTCTGTGGTGAATTGCGCGGTTGAGATCGCTCACAATTGCCTACATGAAAAAAGAAAAATACAATTAGGCATTTTCACGTAAAATAAAGGATCAGTAATACAAAAAGGATATGGCAGACCAGGGTTCCCAAAGTATTTTAAGAACAACAAAATCATCATAGTTCTGGCACAAAAAAAAAAAAAAAACAAAGCAAACTATTTTCAGAATAGATTAAATCATCCCTAGCAATAGAAATTTCAGGCAATAATAAAGGGAGAATTACAATATGAGTATTAAATATTAAAATCTGTATTGTAGAATACAACATTATCTAGAAAGACAACATATTGACTGAAACAAAGATTAAAACTCTCATTTTGAGAATAACATGACAGTTCCTTGAATTTCACAAAGTTTGGTGCTCCTTCCAATTACAGAAACTGTAGGGCAATTTTTGGTAACACTTCCTAATACCAAACCACCACAAACGACTCTCTCAACTTAGATTTTATCCTATGAGTTTAGCTCAAATATTTCCCCAAAAGTTTGGAAGAAGATCATACAATGCAGAAGAGGAAGAACTTTTTCTAATGTACCAACTAATATGATCCCCCAAAATAAAGTGAAGATTAATAAAATTTTGAAACAAGGAGGAGGTAGATGAGAAGAAAGAGAGTTTTCCAAAAGCCCAACAAGCAATCCTCTGAAGCTAGAAAAAGCCCCAAAAAGGATAACATAAAAAAAAATTTTGTTAAAAAAAAGTGTCTTTAAAGAGGGAGTATCTTCCTCCTAAACTGTAGAATATCATGTCATCGAAAAAACGCATTAATTGAAGATTTTTGAAGATTTCCAGTGTTTCTATGAAGGTTACTGTCAAATTTGTATTTTGGATTCAAAATCAAAAGAAAGCATAAAGGATTAAACATTGTGTTTTCAAAACAGCAAAGTGTACCAAAAGAAAATCACAAAATATGGAACGAAAAGCACTGCATTGATTATAAATTTCCAGATTTACTATGAAGCTCAATCTCAGCCCTTATAGTTTGCATTCAAAGGCGAGTTCGCAGCTTATCCAACTTCACAAACACAGAGAGAGAGAGACAGAGAGAGAGATAGAGAGAGAGAGAGAGAGAGATTTGATTTCATGGGTATAAAAGTTACAGTACCAGAAGAAACCAGATCTAGAAACCAATATGAACTCTAAACAATCCTTACAGTTTCTTTGAGCTCAACCCCGCCTTTGATGATCTCTCTGCCGCTGCGTGACACAACCAGAACCTTCATATTCATTGTTCTTACCTAAAATCTAAAGCGAGAGAGAGGAACAGAGATAGAGAGAAAGAGAGCAAAATAGAACCCCTGAGTAAATTATACGAGAACAAGGGGAATGGATTTTGATCAAGAAGAGAGCACGGCCACTTTAATAATCTCAATCTCTCTAGAAGGAGTTAAGGCTTATCGTTGGGGAGTAGGACAACTACCATTTCGACCATTATGTTATCGCCATGAAAGTTCAGTCTGCACAGGATGGGACAATTACAATAATACCCCTAATGTTTATGGGATGGGTGATGACAGGGCTGTGGGCTGTGAATTGGATCGGGTCGGTTGGTAAACACATGTCGGATCCAAGTTGGGATTCATCTTTTGGATCCGATTGGGTGGCGTCCACATCTAATGAGGATTCAGGACGGTTGAGTCTAGGTCTAGCCCAAGCCAACCTACCCAACCGTCATTTTGTATGAAAAGGCTTACCTTCGATTACAATAGAAGAGTACATAAAATATATTTTAAAAAATAAGTTCCGTTATGGTACTTCGACACAGTATTTTTTTTTAATATACTTAACGTTTTTCTATATATGATACTATTACCCTCAATATAGTAATTTATTTGTTTAGGAGTATTTTATTATTACCTACATTACAATATCGTAATTTATTCGTCTAAGAGCATTTTAGGTAATTAATAAAAAATTAAAGATTTTTCATAAAAAACATATATTTATTAACTATAGTGGAGAATAACAACATCATTTATATGATATATGACATCAACCACAGTGACATTAATATTTTTTTAGCCACTATTAAAATGACATTAGATTTTTATATAAATTTTTATTTTATCCCTCCGAATGATGAAAAATTATGATTGCTAAAAAGTAAGTTTGTACTACAAAACAAAAATAATGAGTGTCCAAAAATTTTATGAATCAACATAATTTTATTAAAAAGTCCATGATTTACGAGGGGAACAATATTTTGAAGAGGTTCAAAATTTTTTGTGGACTTCTTGAATATCTCATACATTCAATTTTTAATGAAGTATCGAAATATAATGAAAGGTAAGGAGAAGATCATTTGAGCTTTTACCAAAGATTGGGAATGTTATCCATATATGGTAGAATAAAGCCAAACACCAGATATTAAAAGCTCTTATTGGGCTTTATTGTTATTTTCCATGTTGTAGACATACTATTGTTGTGCGAAAGCTCTAAACTCAATGGGTTGAATTTTGGTAAATAAAGTATGAGGAATAAAATATGAAACACATACCACAATAACATAAAAATTTATGTGGTTCACCTAGATCAAACTCTTTTAAACCATTCTCTCTTCCTTTTATTTACTTTTGGCAACCATTACCGACAACACAAAATAGAGACGAGACGCAAGAGCAACGAGAAATTGACTTTCTCTCTAACTAAAAAGGAAAATAACTCAAAATCTTTATGGAAACAGTTTATCTAAAAAAAAAAAAACAAGCATCTCAATCTTCATGAGTCTAAAAGAGGCTTCGAGAATCTAAAAGAGATACCATCACAATGTTTCTCTCTATATCTCTTATCTGTAAGAAAAAAAAAGAGGCATCATCACAATGTTTCTCTCCATATATCTTCTCTCTAAGAAAAAAAAGAGGCATCATCACAATGTTTCTCTCTATATCTCTTCTTTCTAAAAAAAATCTGGTATCTTATACACATGAGTCTCCTCTCTATATCTTTTCTCTCTGAAAGGAAATCTTGCATATATATATTCTTTTTAAGAGAAAAGCTTGCATCTTATACACATATCTTTAAGAAGAAACCTTGCATCTTATATACAGGAAGCTCCGCCCCCCTCTCTAGAGAAAACCACCATACCCAAAAAGGACACACACAAATTCTGTGCACTTTCATCCCATATATATATAAAGGTAGGAATCCATACTAAATAGCAAACTTCTTATTGAGATTGATATTGATTGAAAAAACTTATCAATATCAATTTCAATATATAAGGGTAGGAATCCATACTAAATAACAAACTTCCTATTGAAAAAACTTATCAATATCAATCTCAATCTCACCTAATCATGAAATATTTCAATCCCACATAATATGAGAATATCTCAATTCCACAAGAATATTTCAATCCCACATGAGATTTTCTAATATGGGTAATTTTTTATAGCACCAAATCCAACAACTATGACAAAATATCATCGTCTATCACAAACATAAATTAATTTGTGCCGTGAGAACACACAAGAAAACTTCAAATAATCAAAGAACCTGTCCTATTTGTAAGATTAAAGGAGTATAATTAAAGATAATGACTAAGCTTAAAATCCTTTATCATCTCTCTCCGCACAGATTCTTAATCTCTTTCTAACCACATAGTTACAAGCTTTTATAGCGTACTCCAGTGGAGCTCATTGTAAACTTACTCCCTTTTGCAAAAAGTTACGAAGAGGAATTTTTTTTTCTCGACATGATTTTGGGATCCATTTTAAAATCATTAGATGAGTATTTGAAAAGAACAAAAAAAAAAAAAAGGATCTAAAGTTCTAAAACACTTGGATCTAACCATCAAAATATTGAACAGCCTTTGTTTGATCTCATGACATTGCATATAAAGTGCGGTTAGAATTTTGTTTTTATAAAGCTGGTTTATTGAGGAATGTACAACTTACTTTTCTAGTTTGTAGAGATTGAGTTTGCCATATTTATGTTCCTATTTTGTAGAGATTGACTTGACCATATTTGCAAGTGTTTGATTACCTTTTAGTTTATAGATATTTCCTCTTAATCAAATGATATTGCTATATATTATTAGGTCAAGCTTTCTATGCTTCCCTTGCAGCATAAAACTTCTATACTTCCCCCTATCCACCCGTCCATTCTAAATGGACGGCTTAGATGGCCCCAATCACAATTTCACCCTCTATACTATTTTATTTTTAATTTGTTTTGTACAAAACATTTTAGCACCATTTGGGCGTACAATCCTATCTTGAACTTATACCTATAAAAATATTAAAAAAATATTCCCAATAAAATATAATGACTAAAATTAAAAATAATCTTGATCAAAATAAAGATTAAATGGTTATTGTATTTTATCAAAAATAATATTTTAATATTGTTTTGGTTATTGTATTTCAATTTTTTGGTTATTTTGGTTATTGTATTTTATCAAATACAATATTGTTTTGGTCATTGTATTTTATTGTGGTTATTGTTTTGTATTTTGGTTATTGTATTGTATTTTGGTCATTGTATTTTATCAAAAATGATCTTTTAATATTTTATTTAGGTGTGCCTCGTTGAGATGATGGCACATAACAAATTTCATAGTCATATAGTTAGTATAAAAAAAATTAAAAATAAAATACTTTGAGATGTCGGATCTAGATTAAGTGGTTAGTGGCTTACTAGATCTAAATTGGACGGCTGGATGAAAGGGGAAGTATATATCTTTTATGTTGCACGGGAAGAATAGAAACCTTTTCCATATTATTATACTAGTTGTATATTGTTATATATATAGCCCCATATCAATAAACACACCAATTCACACCTTTTCTTCTAATTACGAATTTTGCATGGTATCAAAGCATTAAAAGTCCATAATCAACTTGCTTGGCATATCTCTCATTCACCTTGAAGCCATGACACACAATTGAAAGGATGCAAACTCGTAATCAAGTAACGAGTCTTAGCTTTCCCTTGAAAATAGCAATGCTTCTTCCTCCGACTTCTCTTCTCCTTATTGTCTCTATCACTCTGACAATCCCAGAGCCGTGCTTGTCTCTAAATTCTTCTTTGGAGACAACTACAGAACATGGAGAAGGGCCATGATCGTGGCTTTATAAGCAAAAAATAAATTGTTCTTTGTAAATGGTTCATTCCCAAAACCATCTGAACCACTTACTGCTGTCAAGACTTGGGATAGATGCAACCATATCGTGGTTTTGTGGTTGCTTAATGTACTCTCCAAATATCTTGTAGATAGTGATGCATATGCAAACACCGCATATGAAATTTGGACAGATCTTGAGGATAGATTTTCCTAAGGAAACGGTTTAAAGATCTATAATATCAAGAGGAAGCTCTTGATGATCCAACAAGGGCGGTCCTTAGTGGCCTCTTATTTTTCTTCTATGATGGCCATCTGGGACGAACGAGCATCGTATGCGAAAATCCTTGTATGCACTTGTGGATCATCTAAGGAGATGCAGGCCCAACAATAACTCGAACAAGTGTACCAGTTCCTAATGGGATTGAGTGATTCTTTTGAGATTGTTCTTAATCAAATCTCGGCTATGGATCGTCTTCCCAATATCAACAAAAGTTTACTACCTAGTTCTGCAAGAATAAAAGGGGCTGCAAATTTGTCAACCCTTGTAAGGAGAAGCAGCTGCTCTTGTGGCTCAATCAAACTTTGGGAAGAGAGAGGGCTATGGCGGGATGAGGCCGTGTCCATTTTTTGAGAATTGTGGTCGCAAATGCCATATCAAAGCAAAGTGTTATCAGTTAGTGGGGTATCCTGTTGTCATCCTAAGGCCAAGGATCCTAAGTTAGTGGGGTATCCTGCTATCAACCACACGCTCACGACTTAGCCATGCTGTCAGTTAACCATGACTAGCAGAACATCAATACTAGTTCAGATGTAGACTTCATCAGCAATGGTGCAATTGTCTCAGGTTCATTAAAGATGAACTTTCCTTCCTTAACTTCAAGCCAATATCAACAATTGATGTCTATACTGAATGTTGAAACCTAACCTACTATTGCAAATTTTGCAGGCATGGAAATTTCTCTCTGCATTCACAAAAACAATGATGACTCATGGATCATTGATTTCGGAGGTTCCACTTATAAGCTACCAACTTGCGTTCCAAATTATAATTGTAAACCTATTTGCACGCTTAATTGTAGCACTACTTCCATTACTCATGTAGGGCAATCCAATTTGAGCCCAACTATTAGTATAGATAATGTATTGTGTTCCAACTTTCAATTACAATCTTCTCTTTGTAACTAGTTCCATGAATTGTACTTCTATCATTTTCCTACTTTTTATATCTTTTGGACCCAAGCATGAAGAATTTGATTAGAGCCAGTGAAGTACGAGATGGATTATACCACTTCGTTTCTGATGTCCCTAATAATCTTACTGCCTTGCCTGCCGTTCAAAGTCATTCTACTGAGTTATGGCATAAGAGGCTGGGGCATCCTTCTCGACACCGAATGTCTAGTTTACCTTTTTCAAATTTAAACTTGTCTTTATGTTCTATTTCTTTTTGTGAAGCATGTACTTTTGTGAAACAAACTAGAGTTCATTTTCCTTCTAGTTTGAATAAATCTAGTGAACTTTTTAATTTAATCCATTGTGATAATGGGGTGGAGTATCCACTCCATCCCACTCAGGAGCACATTATTTCTTGACAATTGTTGACGACTGTTCACGATGCACATGAATTTACTTGATGAGATTCAAATATGATACTCAGCATTTTTTAAAATTTTGTTTTGTAAATAGTGCATACCTAGTTCAATTGTCATGTTTAACAGATTCGAACCGACAATGGAGCTGAGTTCTTGTCTCGCATCATGCAAACCCTTTTTCAAGAATGTGGGATCCTTCACCAGCGAACATACATACATACCCCCCAACAAAATGGCATTGTTGAGCACAAACACCGTGACTTACTTGAAGTGGCACGTGCTTTGTGTTTTCAGACCCATCTTCCCATTAAATTTTAGGATGAATGTCTTTTAACTCAGCATACTTGATAAATACAATTCCCACACCTGTATTGTTTGGCAAATCATCACATGAAGTATTGTTTAAAACTCAGATATCTTATGAACACTTGTACGTCTTGGGTGCCTCTTCTATGCTCGTAATAGTAATGTTCATAAACAAAAATTTGATCCTAGGTTTAAGCAATGTGTTTTTGTTGGATATCCTCATGGTCAGTGAGGTTACCGTGTTTTTGACTTGCAAAATGATTTCTAGTCGAGATGTAATATTTCGTGAAGATGTTTCAAGACAAAGTCATGGAACCTGAGACCATTCCCACAGTTCTTCCCATGCCTAATGTGGACAATAACAATTTTGAAGTTCCATCTTTAAACCTACCTACTCCTGATATTGAGGTGCCACCTATTCCTGAGTCCCCAACCCAGTTCCATCCCTACCAGCTGAAACCATGATACCTGCTACATACATTCCCACTCTTATTCCTGTGCGTCGTTCAGAACATGGCACTCAGCATTCAACTCGGGTTAATGATTACCTGTGTTCTGAAGCTCACACACATCTGCCTCCCCAATATGGCTTCACTCAGGCAACCTCCATCAGGCAGTGTTTCTCCTGGTAAACCCTATTCCATTTCTCATTTTATTTTGGATTCCAATTTTTCTTCATCTCACCATGTCTTTTTGACAAACATTTGTTTTAATGATGAACCACATACTTATACACAAGCTGTCAAACACTCCCACTAGCGTGATGCCATGGAAACTGTGCTTAAGGCTCTTGCTCTCAACAATACTTGGGTTGTTCAATTCTTGGCAAACAACCCATTGGCTATAAATGGGTGTACAAAAGCAAGTACGAGGCAGATGACACCATCAATCACTATAAAGCACGCCTTGTTGCGAAGGGCGGTACCCAAATGGAAGGGTTAGACTATCATGAGACATTCCCTTCCGTAGCAAAGTTAGTAACAATGAGATGTCTTTTAGCAATTACCATTGCAAAAGGTTGGAAATTACATCAATTAGATGTCAATCATGCACTTTTGCATGAAGAAGTATACATAGAGCTTCTAGCGGGTCATCCTCGTAAGGGGAAGCATCTAGTTTGCCGATGGCAGAAGTCTCTGTATGGCCTTAAACAAGCCTCTTGAAATTGGTTTGAAAATTATCCCCAAGCTCTTCTTGATGCATGATTTAAACAATACATTGTAGACTATTCTCTGTTTACATCCCATATCGATCACACATTTACATATCTTCTAGTTTATGTTGATGATGTGATCCGTATTTGCAATAATGAAAATGTAATTTTCTCATTTGAAAGTATTTTTGCAATCCCGGTTTCACCTCAAAGATCTTGGATTGCTAGAATACTTTCTGTGTGTTGAGGTCGCACGATCTGCTAGAGGGAACCTTCTCACTTAGAAGAAATACACCGTGGATATTTTTTCTAACACTGGCTTCCTTGGTTGCAAGCCAATATCCTTCCCAATGGAACATAACAAACTTAAAAATGAAAGGGGCAGCTCTTATCAAATCCCGGACAATATTGTCGTATGGTAGGACGATTTATATACCTTACTATCACACGGCCTGACATAAGTAATGTTATACACATCTTGAGCCCGTTCATGCAAAAACCATAGATACCTCATCTAGAAGCAACTTATCGTGTTTTACGTTATTTAAAACACACACCAGCGCAAGGAATTTTACTTTCCTCCACCAACAACCTGCAAATGTTAGCATTTTGTAATCCCGATTAGGCAAGTTGTCCAATGACCTGATGTTCCACCACTTGATACATAACTTTTCTTGGAAACAATTTTATAACATGGCGCACTAAGAAGCAAATGGTCATATCTCGTTCTTCTGTAGAAGCAAAATATCACTCCATGGCTACCACTGCTTGTGAGCTCAATTGGCTCAGGAACCTTCTTCTTGACCTGGGCATATGACATTCGCGGCGCATGCTCCTCTATTGTGACAACCAAGCAAAACTCCACATTGCAGCAAACTCGTATTTTGTGAAAGGATGAAACATATCAAATGCGATTACAACCTCATTCTAGGGAGAATGCAAAATGGCCTTCTCAAAATAACTTATCTCTCTACCAAAAACCAACTTGCAAGACATTTTCACCAAGGCTTTTCGACATGACCAATTTCATTATTTATTGTGCAAGCTAGGTGTCTCGTTGCTCCACAATCTAGCTTGAGGGGGAGTGGAGCTAGCTTGAGGGGTAGTATTGAAGACTGTGTAGCTTACTTTCCTAGTTTGTAGAGATTGACTTGGCCATATATATAAGTGTTTGATTACCTTGTAATTTGTAGAGATTTCTCTATAATCAAAGGATACTGTTGTATATTGTCATACCAACTGGATATTATTATATATGGCCCCCTATCAATAAGAAACACACCAATTTCGCATCGTTTTTTCTAATTACGAATTTTACTGAGCACATTACAACACCAAAATTTAGAGATATCAAAATTCCCTTAGATAGGGTTTTACACTAAGAGTTAATGAATGATATGTTTTTGTGGGAACAACTAACTTTATTTAGATCTCTATCTCAAGCTGATTCTTAAATTCTCTCTCTCAAAAATGTAAGACTTCAATCTCTTGCCTTTTCTGAAATTCCAAATCTTATATTTCAAAATGGAATTAATTATGTTTAAAACAAAGAATATGCACACATTAAAATATTTAAAATTTCATGGCAACCAGGTGCCATCAATGTTTTAAAACCTAGATTGGTGGCACGGATTGTTCATCAAAGATCCGTGTCGGTTTGATAGATAAGTGATTGCGATTGGTTCTAGATCGCTTTGAATTGGTGATCCAAAAATATTAAAATAAATGAATTAAAGTTAAAATTAAAATAGTAGTTTATGAGATTGCGATTTAAGGGGACCTAAAACCACTAGAGAAGCTTGAAAAGAAAAAGACAAAAAACATATAAGAGGGGGATCCCGACAATGACCTAAACCATTCCAGAATCGGTTTGATCTTGACCAATTCCCATCTGGATCAATGATCCTAATAAAAACTCACTAGGTTTTAGAACAATTCTAAATAGGTAACCAAATGTAATGGAAGAATCCAATTATTTTATCATGACAAGAATTAGTTAAATAAAATAAAGTAAGTACATAATTGAACAACATGATGGAAGTAAGTTATATTAAAAAGACCAGGTTTGTATGAGTTGGTCAACTCACCTATTTAAATGAGTCCTCCCTTAAATCTATTTTATAAATAGATTTTGGATTCAAATTTTTAGAGAATGAATATCTCAGTAAGAACTTGAAAAAAATAAAAATAAAATAAAAATAAAATAATGGCAAAGTTTTGACACCATCGATCTTAAATTTTGGTGGGGTTACCATTTTCTAACATCGATCTCCAAGATGGATGGCACATGCGTTAGGGGATGCTATTGTAGAGACGCGTCCCCTGATGCTCAAACTACTTTTCCTTCTTAAAATTTCAAATGTCTTATGTTGCCCACATTCATTATGCTTAAAATAAAGAATACTTATAATATAAATGTTTATATAAGGTTGCAACCTTAAAATGTAGAATTAAAGATGCACCTCAAAAATCTACCAAAGAATATTGTTTTAATATTGAAAAGCTCTCTAATTGATCATCTCGACATCGACATGTATGAATATGAAAAAAAAAAAATTTTTTTTTTTTGAGTCCTATAAATAATGCGTCTCGCAACACATTATCTAGACTGTCTATTTTCAAGATTTTCATATGTTTATAGATCTATTTGATTTTAACAATTTTTGGAGTTTAAATTTTATAATCAGAAATAAAAATATATTTTAAGATAATCCTAAGAATTTTTACACTAAAGTTACATGTTATGATAAATTTTAGAGATGTGCCCTAATTGGATTGTTTAAGGTCGCAATCTTATAGAAACCGCACCTATGTTAAACCCACATTCATTATGCTTAAAACAAAGAATACTTATAATATAAAATAGAAAACCTTAATACTGGACTCTTTTGTTTTGAACGTTCACACAAGAATATTAGACGTTGTAGATATGAAATTTTCAACAAATTGAAAAATCCAATTGTTTTATCATGGCATATATTAGTTGAGGACAATTGTTTCATGTGGGCTGGACCACATTTCTACAATATGCGGTCCAAATATATAAAACATTCATTTTTTTTTTTTTCATATTCATGGTCTCCATGTTAAACATTACATATATTCTCTAAAAATTAGAATCAAATTATATTTAAAAATTTATTTATTGCCAACCCCACATTTCTACAATATGTGAGCTGGCTGCATAGAAACCGTGTCCATTAGTTGAAACTAAGTCACTATTGTTGGGTTTATGTGGCCTTTAAAGGCCTTATGAGTGATTGTGAGGAGACATTTGATATAGTAGATCATGAACTCAGTGGGAGTATAGTCCGTAGTGGACCATACCATGCAAACGATGTTTGCAGATACCAGACTGTGCTTGACAGTCTAGGCCAGTTAGTTGGAAAAAATCCATGTTGCCTGGGCATAAAAAATAAACCGATAATGGTTCTAATGGGACATCCCTTGATGAGGTCGAAGTATGTCCGGACGAGTGAGCCGAGGGATTGTGTGACCCTCGTGTGTGATGGTGGCCTACGAAGATGGGGCCCAAAGCCTTATTCATGTACCATCACACGACATGCATATTAATAGACTGTTCGGAAAAGCACGCAAGCCATATTTTAATGTGAAGCATATGCATGTGTGAGACATACCCCTATGAGCCATAGAGCTGTGGTCGCATCAGGTCCAGGGGAGAACCTAAAATCCAAAGGCTGGGATTGCAACCCTTTGGCTTATCGGCCAGACTTTGGTGAACCGCTAATGAATCCCTGCTTGAACTGTGGGTCATGAGCAACGCTGGGTAGGCATGATAAAGCAAGCATGGTCTGTAGTCCATAGTTGAAGGTGGAGTGACCCATTGATGATTTAATTTCTTGACCAAATGGATCATTTTCCCATCAAATTAATTTAATTATGTTTTTTTTATGGTAGATATTATTTTAAAATTTTTATTTGAATTCTATAAACCACTGGATATTTTATTTATAAAATTTGAGTATATAAAATTAAAGATATTGATTTTTTAATGATTTAAATAATCAATAACATTCTAAAATTTATTTTTACTATATGAATTTTTCTTTATTTAATTTTTTTTTTTTTTTTTGGGTGGGGAGGGGGGGATGGATTTTGCCCATGGGCCCACTATACCCAAATTTTATGGGGCCCATGTTGCCATCCCTTGGGTGGTACGCCCCAATTTTAGGGGCTGCCTATCCTCATAGGAGGCATGCCCTATTTTTATGGATAGGTTGATTTTGATTTATCTTAAATGGGTTTGAGATGAGAAGTTAATATGAACTTTTGATATGACTTATTTAAATAACTTTGAGTTGATAAGTATGCTCTATCTCTAAGAGATTTCAGTAAAATCTTCTAAAATGCCTGATAAGACTTATGGATATATTTTAGAAAAACACAATATTTTAATTTAATTTTATTTGATGAGATAATAGTCAAAGGAAAAGGGGATATGTAATATGTTGATGGCATTTATAGAATGGATGACTCAAATCTCTTACCCCACAAGTCACTTTTGATCGATGGTTAAAATTCAATCTTGTGAGACAAGCAATGGAAATCTAAGACCCAATTTTATAGGTTCATATCTCTTTTATCTATCACGTACCTCTCCTCTCTCACACTTTACCCATTTTCTCCATGTCATCCTTTAAAGGTAAGGGACACGCTCAACTATATCCACCTCTCTCACATTTATCCTCTTATCTCTCAATTTTATATCACGCACCACCTAGTTTTTCTCTTCTTTGATCTCTTGTAAAAAAAGGTATATCCCCCTCCCAAATTATAGAAAATTCTCAATTTTATTCAAAGTCCTAGGGTAAAAAAAAATAAAGAAGGGAGAATTTTTGTCTCAATATTTTGGGGGATTGATCCAAGAATCTAGTGTGAGCATAAGGGTTCCATTGAAGAACTTGACAGAAAATAGCTTTCCCGGTTGAGATTGAACGAAGACCGTCGATCCCATGCCATTGGATAGCGGTGACTCGGGGTGTAATAAGCCCGATTGAGGTAATCTCCAACATTCTCATTTGTTTCTTGCATAATTAACTGTATAATCTTTATATTATCAAGCACAAGATTTGTGGTTATTTTCTTTCATTAAAGAAAATTGGTTTAGTGGCATCAAAGTTTTTACGATCTTGGATTTGTAACTTTTTATTTTCGTTGAAGCAAGAGTTATTGTAATAAGACTACTTGTAAGTGATATTTGCCAAAAGAAAAGAAAAAGGGTGGAAAAAAAAAATCCCTGACAAGATCACATTAGCTGCACCTTCATTGATATCAGAGTGAGGTTGATATTTGATGCCATTAGATGTCTTTTCTCTTTATTGTGTCGAGATGAAGCTTGAGAATGAAATATGAGAAAACTAATAATCTTTGTGTCTAAGCAATACACCTAGTTAGTAATTATTAAAATATTTAAAATACCAAGAAAGGCACTCATGAATGAAATGTGCTAGACCCTGTAAAATCCAAGAACTTTCTATTGAGTTCCGTGATTTTTACCACTAATCATATAATTTTTGTTTCAGTTGAAATTTCGAAATAACTGATAAAATTGAGTCTACTTTAAAAAAAAAAATAGTTTCATCAAAAATTTCCTTGTGATTTGAAATATATAATCAATTTATTGAAGGATGCGCAAGTGTTGTTTTCTGCAACGAAAACTATTTCAATGACTTGGAAGTTATGATTTTATTTCCATTCTTAACATAATGTTTTATGGACCACACTTAGTTTCTAGATTTCCATTTTGAGTATGGTTTCTAATGAAATGTATTTGAGAAAGAAATATCTATGGGAAAAGAGGAATAAAATTTTGGATTAAAGAGATGTCATTCTGAATTTTTGTAATTATGGTATTCTCTTCATTGAGATTTAAATACTTATAATTGTCAAGCCTACTTAACAGAGTGATATGCGGCTTGTGGAAATGCATGTGTTACCATTATGTGTCTACTTTTGAACAAAACTAGTTTGAAAGGAAAACTCTCTAATAGAGAGAGAAAATACAATTTTACTAGACAACGTTCATCCTAGAATTCTGCAGTATAAGTTATTTGTGATGTGTATGTCACCTTATTTATTTCTCTGAAGAAAGATATTATTTGGGATTCATACCATGATATTATGATTTGGTTTTGAGTCTAATTTTTTAATACAAGAGACTTTTGGAAGAAATCTTTGAAGCTTGAGAGAAACAATTTTTTTTATTGAAATATGCATAACCTGATTTTCTGCTGAGAAAATTGCATTGTGATGTAAAAGTCATTAAAAGGTAGACTCATTAAATAGTGTGATTTAGAGATGGAATTGAGCAATATTTTATATTTTTTAGTCTATTTGAGTAATCAAAAGGATTCAGAGAGAAACTCTTTATAAGTTGAGAGATATCATATTTTTATCATGGGATGCGCATGTATTCAGCAAGAAATTAAAAGATGTGGCCCGTTAAGACACTTATTTAGATTTTCAGTAATGGAGACCTTTTTAGGGCTCATTAAAAGGGGTTTTATAGTGTGTCATACGTATGGTTTATTATAACAAAACTTCAGAGAGAGGTAATACAAAGTTGGAAAGGTACGACACTTTATATGAAGAATGTTTGATCTGAGAATAATAATAAAAAGAAGAAACGCAATACCTATAAAAACATAGTAGTTTCTTCGAAATGAAAGGATACATAGATAGGCTTGGAGATAGCAAAGAAAAGCTAAAGCTCAGTAGGAGAATCAAAATTTATGATATTTGCAATGATGGGATGAAGAAGATGTTTTTCTTCATAGTGTTATACAAGGAAGAATCCAAGTGTCGAAAAGATAGACACATCGTGCCATGTGAAATCAAAGACTAATATATTCTCCATCAATTGTGTGCTCTTCCAACATTGTCAAACAATTGTAAAAGCAATGATTCAAGAAAGCTTAAGTACCACACTATATAGTTTTAAGGTATGAAATATATCCCTACATTACATGATAAGGTCATATAGAGAAAGATGATTCAGTAACTTTTTATATGTTTTAGTTATATTTTCGCCAATTGTTTTATGAATATGTATGGAGTATATGGACAATGAGTGATAGGTGCTAACAAATTTTAAAGATCCTGTTTATAAATACCATGTGTTATAGTACCTTCTTGTACTAAGAGTACGAACTACTTAAGATAGTGATACACATGGAGATATGATTTGATCAAGGGTTTTGAGCCCTAAGTATGAGATACAAGATATGTGAATGACTCATTCAAATATGTAAGCACGAAGGGAGTGTTCTGATGGAACTCGGTCTTAGTGACCATCCTCCCAATAATGTCCAGTAATATGATGTGTTGCAAGCAGTGATTCAAAACTCGACGAGTCGAGCTGGACTCACCCGTTTCGACTCAGGAACCGGCACACCCAGTGAAATACCGGGAATCGCCCGTGTCAAGAGAGAACCGGGCGATTCCCAACAGTGAATCGCCGAGTCAACCCGGTTCTCAATAGTAAAACATGGGTGTAACAGTATTCTTCACGAGGTTCATGGTTTTTTGTCATTCTTCATCCTTTTCAGCTTTGTAATCAAATATTTCAGCCTTTACTTTAATCTTTTTAGACATTTCAGTCAATAAATTGTAGTAGAATCATCGATTTTGATCACAAATATTTGGATCTGTGAAAAACAAAACGTGAGTTTTAGGGCATCAGTTTTTGTAAAATCTGAGGGTTATTGATCTTAAGAGTATTGTTTAGAAGTTGTTGTTCATAATTTGTGAGTATTTTAGACGATTAAATCTTAGATTTGAATTTGATGCCATGAACGCAGGAAAAATAGGTAAGAACTGCGGTTTTTTTTTTTCCACCATTCTATCAATTTTATTCAATATTTTGCAAATAATATGTTAATATTATAAGGTTTTGATTCCTTATAGTGTTGTTTATCATCAAATGTATTCAATTTGATCTGATTTATTCAATTTAAGGTTGATTTTCTAGAAAAAATGATTGATGTTTGTGAAGAACTGCGTTTTTTATTTTTCTTTTCCGCCATTCAATCGCTATTACTCAATTATTTGCAAATAATGTGTTAAATTTATAGGGTTTTGATTCCCTATAGTGTTGTTTATCATTACATGTATTTAATTTGATATGATTTATTCAATTTGAGATTGATTTTTTAGAAAAAATGACTGATGTCTATAAAGAACTAATTTTTTTTTTTTTTCTTTCGGCCATTCAATCAATTTTACTCAATTATTTGCAAATAATGTGTTAATTTTATAGGGTTTTGATCCCTTATAGTGTTGCTTATCATCAAATGTATTCAATTTGATCTAATTTATTCAATTTGAGCTTGATTTTTGAGATGGAATGATTGATATCAGGTGGGTCTGTGAAGAACTATATGTATATTTTTTTTGTGCCATTCAATCGATTTTATTCAATTTTTTTTATAGGGTTTTGATTCATTATAGCGTTGTTTGTCATAACATGTATTCAATTTGATTTAATTTATTCGATTAGAGGCAGATTTTCGAGTTGGAATGACTGATGTCAAGTGGGTGGTCTGTGAAGAACTGTGTTTTTTTTTAAAAAAAATTGATGATCGATTTATTCTAGAAATTGTGATTTTCTGAAAAATTGTGAAAATCGTAACTAGGTTTTTATTACCATGACGAATTAAACTGTTTTTTTAAGTTTTATTGTTAAATGTTTAATGCAAAAAATTGCATGTTGATAAATTATTGATGCAAAAAAATACATGTTAAAATTTTAAAGCAAAGCTGTATTTTTTAATTTTAATGCATAAAATGTATGTATATGATTGATAAATATTTTGTCATTATATTATCTTGAATGACTATATCATTGTAAATATTTTTTGCGGCATGTATGTAGATTCTTGGTATTAACTATATGAATATCATTGTAAAAAAATCGTGGCATGTATGATAAATATATTATATTGCATTTTTCAATTTTATTATTAAATTTTTAATGCAAAAATATGTATGTTGATACATAAATTATATATATATTCTTGATAATTGAGTTGTACGCATGTTTGGAGCTTGTATTTTTTTTATATTATCTTGCATTTTTTTAATTGAGATGTACGACTATTTGTGATCATTTTAATTGAGTTGGGATTGTGCCCATATATTATTGTAAAAATTATTTGTGGCATTGTGAATGACTATATCATTGTAAATATTTTTTATGCCCAATGTACGTGTAGTGGCATTATGGATGACTATATTTTTGTAATGACTGATATGGACTGTTTTTATCTATAATGTTGCATAAATAAATTATTTTTGCCAGTAGGAATTAAAATATTTTTGTCAGTAAAAGTGTTTTGCATTAACAACAAAGATAACTTAATGAACTACCCCTATATATTATCACTACACATGGTGATTATTTTTCATGTTGATTGTCAAGTTAATTTTTAACCATTTACATATTAAAACAGCTGAACTATGACAAGATCTAGGGAAGACCCTACATGGCAACATTCCAGACTTGATCCCAATAAAAAAGACAAATTTATTCGTAATTACTGCTAAAAAGTGACAAGTAGTGGGGTACATAGGTTCAAACAACACTTGGCAGGGATTAAAGGAGATGTTTCAGCGTACAATAGTATCCTTAGTAATGTAAGAAAGCAGATGACAACATTTCTCAAGGATACCAAAGGTAAAAAAATTGCAAAGCAGATGATGGATGAGGAGATAGCTGGTTTATATACGTCATCGAGTGGGAATAATCCAGAAGAGCAATATAATAATGACTTGGAGATGGCCATAAGAATGAGCTTACAGAAAAAATACCAGAGGGAACGCGGGTTTAGAATGCCTGGTGGTTATGACATGGGTATGCACGGTGGGCCTAGCTCAAACATGCATGGTGGGCTTAGCTCGAGCATGTATAGCGAGCCCATCTCGAGCAAATATGGCGAGCCCAGCTCAAATATGTATGGAGGGGTTGTTGGCAATATGTATTAAGAAGAATCAGACGTTGAAGAAATTATTTTTGGCTTATCTAGGAGTGCCAGTATTGTAGGTCATGGTCGTATAGACCCATTTCTCTCAAAGCCTAAGTCACAACAAATGACACTCAAAGGCATGGTGAAAGGTACGATGAACATGTTGGGCAGATATGTTGGTAAATTGTTCTATAATAAAGGGATCTCCTTTGATGCAGTCAATAGTCCATATTTCTCACCTATGGTGAACACAATTCAGAGAGCGGGGCCCGGGATAGAGCCCCTGAGGGCATATGAGCTCAGTGGGCCAATCTTGGATGAAGAGGTGGATGAAGTTAGAAGGTGGATTGAAGAATATAAATAGAGTTCGCCAATAACGTGCATTACTCTCATGAGTGATGGTTGGTTGAATAAAGTTAGCAAAAAAGAGTTTTTTAACTTCGTGGCCTACTCCCCAAAATGTACAGTTTTTTTGTCCAGCAATGACGTATCAGGGATAAAGAAGGATGCAAACTTCTTGGTACGACTATATGATCAGATAGTGGAGGAGGTGGGAAATAAGCATGTAGTCTAGTTTATTACGGACAATGTAAGTGCATGTGTTTCTGCGGGCAACAAGTTGATGGATAAGAGAAAGCATCTAGTATAGACCATATGAAAGTGTCGATCTTATGTTAGAGTAGATCGGTGAGATCAAAATTGTGAAGGAGACTCTACAGGAGGTGAGGTTGGTGTCAAGATTTATATAACCATTATACAATTTTATTTTTGTCTAGAGAATAGTCTACGAAAAAAGAGATAATCAGGCTTGCCATAAGCCTCTTTGCGACATATTACTTGGCTATGGAATCCATTCGAGAATCTGAAGGTGTATTAAAGAGATTGTTTACCAGTGAAGAGTGGTTAAATGACCGCCTCTCGAAGTCCAGTACCGAGCTGAAAGTGGACAGCATAGTATTAAATAGGAGGTTCTGGTCTCGATGTTCCAGTGTCATAGAGGCTACTGCTCCTTTGTTCATGGTGTTAAAAATGGTGGATTCTGATAAGAACGCTATCATGGGCTTCCTTTACGAAGGTACCGAGAGGGCCAAATCAGCTATTGGGAAGAAGTGTAGTTTTGTTAGTAAAGTGATCGAGATTATAGAAAGAAGGTGAAACACCAAATTTGGACGTCCAATTCATTATGCTTGTACATATATATATATATATATATATATATATATATATATATATATTATTATATTATTA
>NW_006498806.1:3307289-3320372 GCF_000471905.2 Amborella trichopoda | reverse complement strand
ATATATATATATATATATATATATATATATATATATATATATCTATTTATATTATTAGAATGTTTAATTCTCAATTATTTTTTTATGATATTTTAAATGACCTTTCTCTATCTATGTATTTTCTAGGTTACTACTTCAATTCAAAAATTTTCTATTTGACACCTGAACATCCCTACAAGATTATGGAAGGGGTCAGATACATTATTGTCAAGCTGGAGAGAAGCCATCGAAACCAGGTCGCAGCAATATAAGAGGTAATATTTAGTATTTGGGTAAGAACTTCATTGGATTGTTATATTTGTGAGGAATAATGCACTAAAACGAAATATTTTGTTTTAGCTTGCTATGTATAGGGAAGCTATAAGATCCTTCGGAACTAGACTTGTCAGGAATTTTCGATCTAAGATGGATCCAAGTTATCCCCTAACTAATATTTTGTTCATTCATATATTTAATCTTATGAATTGTTCTTGTCCTTACAATGCTTTTTGCATTTTAATCAAATTGAATGGTTGGAGATATATGGTAGTGATGCACCTCACCTAAAGATGATAGCAATCAAGGTGCTCTCCCAGACATGTTCTGCTACTGAGTGTGAGCGAAACTGGAATACGTTCCAGTGGTTACACACTACTAAGAGGAATCGACTTGCTTCAGAGAGGCTTCATAAACTAGTCTACGTTCATTACGACTTAAACATCAGAGAGCGACAAATAATAAGGAAACTTGAAGACTACGGGCCGATAGACTTGGACACAATATTTGTCATAGACACAACAAAACAATAGATAGGAAAGGAAGAGGAGCCAATGTTGCACAAGAGAGCGTTCCTTGAGGCTACCGGTGAGGAAGATCTTGAAGAAGGTGATGAGCAGCATGAAAGAGGAAGCAGCCTGCCAACATATCTACAATTCGTCAGAAATGTCGGTGATAATGCACCTAATGGGGGAGAGTAGGAAGGGGGTCTAAGGGAAAATGAGAGAGATGATGATTCTGAGGCCACCCAATCCTAGCCAAATTATTCACATATCGAGTCTCAACAGAAAAAGGGTAAGGACGAGCACGACAGTGTAGGTGAGCATGAAGGATGGACAAGCTTCGGGGATTTTGGATTAGGACCATAACAAAACACTAACACTCAGGGATTTGGGTATAGTCAGGTGCCCACTAATTTGGATGATTTGTTTTTAGAACGAGTCAATGAATTATCACGCGAATTCAATCAATGGCACCAACGTGACCAAGATGAAGAACGACGTCGTCTGTCATTTTATTTTTAGGTCGTATGTTACAAATTGTATGCTTTATTGTAGTTCATGTATGATGATATACTTAATCCATGATAATTTTATGTTTATCCTTTTGTATGATATAAATTAGATGGTAAACAGTAGTTCGTGCAAGGAAATAACATATCAATATTCGCATATTCATGCAAAGAAATGAAAATTCTTAATGGAGTACCCCCATTTCTTATTGGATTCTTAAAAAACAACATTATAATGAATTTTAATAATTTTTTCGGATTTGTTTTAAGGCTTAATCCTACCGATTCGGCCGATTCCCAATCCGGATCGCTGATTCACCGATCCGTATAGGTTTTTGAGGTGCCCGATCTGGGTCACAGATCCGCTTTTTAAACCACTGGTTGTAAGTGATTATGATCTCTTTATAAAGTCTCCATATTTGCCAACAAGAAATTTTTGTCAAGATTTGATAACCATTATTTAGTCATGCTTTGTTTTAGATAAAATTGTAATATAGACTTTATGACTTGTATTTGTAGCTGTAAACATGACTTGATAGATGAATGCGGTAAAATGATTTTTGAAGATTAAACATATATTTTAATATTAAATTGGATGTTTTGAGAAACCCTAAGTCTATGAATGTGGTAGAAAACCTCATAGGCATATTTTGTCCACTAAATCTTTATAAAAAAAGAAAGAAAATCATTTTAAACTGTCAAACCTTTGCTTGTGAATTCTCTTTAAAAAAGGGAGAAAACCATTATGCCATCAAGATATTTATAAAATTGAGAGAAAAACTGTCATGCATAGGTTTTTAAATACCCATATGCCTTGACTCATGTTTATAGTTATTAAAAATCCTCAATTACCTAAGACCTCGAACCATAATGAATGTTGTAGGAAGGCCATCTTGCTATGTTTCCTTGACACATGTTATATTGATTAGATAACTTGGTTTGTAAGGATTTACTACCAAGATGACTAGTGTGGTTGAATCTTTGTGGTTCATAAAGATTTTGCATATTGTGAAACCAATGGGCATTGAATTACTTATTTCATTAGACTTGCTATGTTATCTCATGATATATGTATAAGAATGATGAGAATGTATATATTGTCTGTGCAATAATTGAGTGGGAGTTGTTGCAGTCCCACTTTTTTTTTAACTGATTGGATATTCAGATATACAAATGCAAGTTATTTCAAGGATCCAGATGATGTAAAGTCTACATCTAGATGTGTGTTCATGCTTGGAGGGAGTAAAGTTTCTTGAAAATCAAAGAAACATGATGCGGTGGCATTGTCCATCTTGAAGGTAGAATACGTGGCGTGATGTTTAGCAGCCAAGGAGGTCCTATGGATTAATAAATTTCTTAATCGACTTGACTTTCAACCCGTGCATTGTGAGGCAGTTAGGATTTTCTGTGACAACACGGCGGAGATATGTGTATTAAAAGGAATCACGATTCCATAATAACTCCAAGTATATTAAACTGAATATTCCAGTGGGAGCACCTAGTTTTTGACAGGCCAGCTGGAACAACAGACTATGGTGTTGTTCACCCATGGAATCCAGATGTGTGGCGCTGGTTGTATGGCTACAAAAAGAAGCGGCTTATTTAAATAACTCTTTTGAGCCTACAAAGATACGACTTCATGCGATGATGATACATGATGATCTTCTCTGACAGTAGGTTCATGATTTATGATGCAATATGAAAGAAGGACTACGATCACTTTCGGGATGAGATTCGAGCAGCAAGTAAACAGAGGCATTGCTTTTGTGAGTTTTTTTTGTGAGAAGATTGATGACAAAAGCCATTATTAATGAATTGAGAGAGATTATGATTGGAAGAGAAAGATGGAGATGACAGAAAGTGAGGAAGAGATAATATAAAGCCTTCAAAGGCCTACTGGGAGATGTTGGGTTTATGTGGCTTTTAAAAGCCTTATGAGTGATTGTGAGGAGATATTTGATATAGTGGATCATGAACTCAGTGGGAGTGTGGTCCCTAGTAGACCATACCATGTAAACGATGTTTGTAGATACCAGACTGTGCTTAACAGTCTAGGCTAGTCGGTTGGGAAAATCTCATGTTGCCTAGGAATAAAGAATAAACCGATAATGGTTCCAATGGGTCATCCCTTGATGAGATCAGAATATGCCCAAATGAGTGAGCCGAGGGACTGTGACGCCCTTGTGTGTGATGGTGGCTTACGAAGACGGGGGCCAAAGCCTAATCCATGTACCATCACATGACATGCATATTGATAGACCGTTTGAAAACGCAAGCAAGCCACCTTTTAGGGCAAAGCGTATACATATGCGAGAGGTACCCCTATGCGCCATAGAGTTGTGGCCGCATCAGGTCTAAGTGACCTTGATTCATCTCTAGGGGAGAACCTGAAATCCACAGACTGGAATTGTGACCCCTTGGCTCAGCGGCCAGACTTTGGTGACAGGCTAATGAGCTCCTGCTTGGATTGTGGGTCATGGGCAACACTGGGTCGACATGATAAAGCAAGCGTGGTCTGTAGTTTACAGTTGAAGGTGGAGTGCCACAAATGAAAGTGGAGTGCCCTATTGTTGATTTAATTTCTTGAGCATATGGATCATTTTCCCATCAAATTAATTTAATTATGTTTCTTTTATAGTAGATATTATTTTAGAATTATTGAATTTTTATAAACCCCTAGTTATTTTATTTATAAAATTTGGGTTTATAAAATTAAAGTTATTGATTTTTTAATGATTTACATATTCAAATAATATTCTAAAATTTATTTTTAATAGTATGAAATTTTTTGGGAGAAGGGACCATTGTGCACATGGGCCCACTATACCCAAATTTTATGGGGGCCCATGTTGCCATCCTTTGGGTGGCACGCCCCTATTTTAGGGGGCTGCCTATCCCCATGGGAGACATGCCCTATTTTTATGGATTGGTTGATTTTGAGATGATAAGTTGATATGAGCTTTTGATATGACTCATCTAAATAACTTTGAGTTGATAAGTATGTTATATCTTTAAGAGATTTGAATAAAATCTTCTAGAATGCCTGATGAGGCTTATGGATATATTTTAGATAAACACAATATTTTAATTAATTTTTATTTGATGAGATAATGATTAAAGAAAAAGGGAATAATGGTTTCAACACATTCCATAGTAGGTTAATGGTCCATTTATGAAATAGATGACTCATATCTCTCACTGCACAACTCTTCTCTATCACGTACCTCTCCTCTCTCACACTTTATCCATTTTCTCCAAGTCATCCTTGAAAGGTAAGAGGCATGCTCAACTTTATCCATCTCTCTCAACTTTATCCTCTATCTCTCAATTTTATCTCACGCACCACCTAGTCTCTCTGTTCTTTGACCTCTTATAAAAAGGGGGTACGTCTCTCTCCCAAATTATAGAAAATTTTCAAATTTATTCAAAGTCTTAAGGTTCAAGAAAAATAAAGAAGGGCTAATTTTTGTCTCAGTATTTTAGAGGATCGATCCAAAAAAGGGTTCCATTGAAGAGGGCCGAAAATAGCTTTCTCGGTTGAGATTGAATGAAGACCATCGATCCCGCGCCATGGTGCTGATTTGGTGTGGGGTGTAATAAGCCCGGTTGAGGTAATATCTAACATTCTCTTCTGTTTCTTACATATTTAACTGTATACTCTTTATATTCTCAAGCACAATATTTGTGGTTATTTTATTTGATTAAAGAAAATTGGTTTAGTAGCATCAAATTTTTTAAGATCTTGGATTTGTAACTTTTTATTTTCTTTGAAGCAAGAGTTATTGTAATAAGACTACTTGTAAGTGATCTTTGCCAAAAGAAAAGAATAATGGTGAAAAAAAAAAAAAAAAAATCCTCGACAAGATCACATTGGTTGCACTTTCAACTATATATTTCATAAATTAGGTAGCCATGTGTAGCTAGGTTAGAGTATTTACTTTGGGAAATATTATTCCTTTGGTTGGGGGGTTGGCAGCCGAAAAAGTGTAGTGCTCCCTCATTGATCCACATTTTGAATATCTCCCATTTCAAAATGGATGATTGTAAGGGTGTCATTGAATAGACAGTTCCAAAAAAAAAAAAAAAATTCAAACATCATGACTCACCCCAAGCCATTCAATTTGACATCTAATAAGTGGAAATGATTGTGACCTTCATATATAAAAGATAAATGGGGTCTTTGTAGAGATCTCATTCACACTAATGTACATTACATTATCTATACATGGATACAGGTGTTGGAATTTAATGTTTGTCCAATTGACCTTGAAAGTGAATATGGCAACATTTTTATATCTATCTATACTACACTACTAAGTAAGAGTTAAGGGATGGACATTCCCAACATCACCTCTTCTACAATTTTTATAAGCTGAGGGTCCTCCTTTTGTGCCAACCGAATATATTCACTTAATTGGGATTCTGTCTTAATGTTGGCAATCATACTTACCGCACAATTAAAGGACGAAGCCGGATGCCAATCTACTATTTTTTCTAACAATTTCATTTCTTGGATCATTAGATGAGCTAAGACTCTTGTAGATTTCTATTTAGAGCGTCGGCCACAACGTTAGCCTTTCCTGAATGATAATGGATTGTCCAATCATAATCTTTTAAGAAATCCATCCATCTTGTCTGCCGTATATTTAAATCTTTTTGGGAGAAGAGGTATTTCAGGTTCTTATGATCTGTATACATTTCGAATTGCTCGCCATATAGATAATGCCTCCAAATTTCCAAAGCGAATACTATTGCAGCCAGCTCCAAGTTATGAATTGGATATTTCTTCTCATATTCTTTCAACTGTCTGAATGCATATGCCACTACCTTCCCATATTGCAATAATACACAGCCCAAGCCTTTATGTGAAGCATCACTATAAATCACAAATCCCCTACTCCCCTCAAGAATAGTTAAAATAGGTGCTGAAGTCAATCGAGCTTTTAGTTCTTGAAAATTCTCCTCACATTCCTTTGTCCATTCAAATTTAACATTTTTTTGTATCAATAGAGTTAGTGGGGTTGCAATTCGAGAGAATCCTTCTACAAATCTTTTGTAATATCCCTCCAATCCCAAAAAGCTTTTCACTTCAGTCACATTACTTGGTTGTTTCCAATTAACCACGGTTTCATCCTTTGAAGGATCAACTGATAACCCTTCCTTTGATATCACATGTCCTAAAAATTTCACTTGTTCAAGCCGAAATTCATATTTACTTAGTTTGACATACAACTTCTTTTTTCTTAGTATTTACAATACCAATCTTACATGCTGTTCATGTTCCTCCCGATCCTTGGAATAAATTAGAATCTCATCGATGAATACCACAATAAACGTGTCCAGAAAAGGCTTAAAGATTTGATTCATCAAATCCATAAATGTAGCCGGTGCATTGGTTAATCCAAAAGGCATGACTAAAAATTTATAATGGTCATACCTTGTTCTAAAAGCTGTCTTGAGAACATCATAACTTTTAATCTTGAGCTAATGGTATCCAGATCTAAGATTAAATTTTGAAAATACTTGTGACCCTTATAATTGATCGAATAAATCATCAATTCTAGGTAGTGGATATTTATTTTTCATTATCATTTGGTTTAGCTGTCTATAATCGATACACAACCTCATGGTCCTATCTTTCTTTTTAAGAAACAATACCGGAGCACCGCAAGGTGACACACTGGGTCTGATAAAACCTTTATCTAATAATTCTTCTAACTATTGTTTAAGTTTCTTAAGTTCTGCAGGTGCCACTCGGTAAGGGGCCTTAGAAATTGGGGCTGTCTCGGGAAGTAACTCAATAGATAATTCAATTTTCCTATCAGGTGGTAACCCTGGCAATTCCTCGGGAAATACGTCAGGAAATTCTCGGACAACCGAAATGATGTCCAAGTTTATCTTTTCCTTTCTATCTGCTTTAACATAGGCAAGAAAGCCTTGACATCCCCTTTTCGAAGGAAGCGACTAACCCGAATTAAGGAGATTAAAAATGGTGAAGAGGCTTCCTTGATACCTTCGAGGTAAAATACTGGTTGATTCGAAATATAAAAAGTAACCCTTTTCTTGTAACAACCAATACTTACATATAACAACCAATACTTACATTGTATGCAGAGAGCTAATCCATGCCTAAGATCACATCAAAATCTTGAATTTCTAGGAGTATTAAATCCACTAACATTTCCTTTTCTTCTATCCTTATCACACAAGACTTGTATACTAAATTGATATTAATTGAATTCCCCATAGGTGTGGCTACCTCTAGAATGTATTCCAATTGTTCTGGTTCTACCCTTAAGTGATTGTTCTGGTTCTACCCTTAAGTGACATGCAAAGTGTGGTGACACAAATGATTGAGTAGACCAGGATCAATCAAAACATGAGCTACTTTTTGAAAGATAGTAAGAGTACCTTGGATCACTGATTTTGAGGCCTGAGCATCTTGCTGGGTAATTGCAAATACTCTTCCCTTCGTCTGAGGTTTCTGGGCTGCCTCTTCATGCTTCGAATGTTGCTGCATTTTCAAGGCAGGGCAATCTTTGATCTTGTGCCCCAACTTCCCACATTGGAAACAAGCTCCTATTTCTCAATAACAGAGTTTCATCCCATGTCTCGTCCCACATTTTTTACAAGGCTCTAGTGGGCTTTGAAATGGCGTCGGTTTTGGCCTTTTGTTTGCTCCTTCATATTGTTGTCGATTAGGTGGTGTGGGCCTATACTGATTTCTTTGGCTATTTCTCTTTTGGTAATCTTCGCAGTCTTTTTCAACAATTTGGGCTCTGTCCACTATTTCGGCATAAGTCCTTAGTTTTAAGACTGACATTTTGCTTCTGATGGCTAGTCTGAGGCCCCTTTCAAATTTTTTTACCTTTCTTGCTTCGTTGTTGACCACATGTGGAGTGAACCTGGCCAATTCAGTATACTTGGCCTCGTATTGTGCTACTGTCTTGCTTCCTCGAACTAATTCCAGAAATTCCATTTCTTTTGGTCTCGAATAAAATTTGAGAGGTACTTTTCATTAAATGTCTCTAGAAATACCTCCCAAGTCAAGGGTTTATTTTTTTGGATCAATACTCTTTTTGTCATTGGCCACCAATGTTGTGCTTCACCTTCTAACATAAAAACTGCCAAGGCCACTTTCTTATCATTAGGACATTTCATTACCTCGAATATTTTCTCCAATTGCATAATCCATTCCTCGGCTTCTAGTGGGTTTACAGCACCCTTAAAAGAAGGTGGGTTCAATTTCTTAAATTGTTCAACATTATACCCACCATTTCCCGTAGCTGACTGCCTGGGTGGATTGTTGTTCTCCATCTGATGTTCCATTAAGGCAACCATATTTTCCACGGCTTTATAAATTCCTTCTATATTAGCTTCAGCCATTCTAGATCTTGATCTCGTACCGGTCTGTACATATAATAAATATGACTTAAAGTATATTCTTTTCAAATTTCTTAGGAATCTTAAACCTATTGCTCTGATACCATATTTTTCACGCCCCAAGATTTCTAACATTCTCGAGGTGCGACTGACTATTCTTATACAAGGGAAAATTCAAATTCTTATTAATTTATATTGTAACAAAAAAAAAATTTCTATTAATTAAAATTTGTACAAAGTTTGCTCACAACTGGTATTAACATGAAGGCTAGGTATATATCTGTTGATAGAACAAAAATTTACAGTGGTGAAGTTAAACAAAAGTTACAAAGGAGAATTTAGTTATGACATGACTGCATCTTCTTCACAAGCTAGTCCTGATGTGCATTTAACTATGAGACTGCAATTACCCTGAAAAATATTTACCATAGTTTGGTGAGTTTGGCTACTCAGTAAGTGATCATCATGGTCCTAAAAACAATCATGGTTGGAAGATATAAACATGTTCTGAAGAATGTATGTTAAAAAAACAACCTGAGGAAGAATTTCGAGCAAAAGCCTTTATAGATAACAATTGCACTTTCACAAATCCACAGTTAAACATAATCCAAATGATGGAAATGCATATAAACATTTTAACAGAGATGCATAATTCAAAGGATTTCACAAAATACCCTACTTGCGTCCCAAGTAGGTCACCTATATACCCCACCAGCATCCTGATGGGTCCAAACAACTCCTGCAGGTCCAAACATACCTCACCGGCATACCAGATGAGTTCAAATAGCCCCTACCTGATAGGTCTCAGCAATCCCTGCAGGTCTAAACATACCTCACCGACGCCCCGGATGAGTCCAAATAGTCCCTATCGGTATAACCGGATAGATCCTAACAATCCCTGCCTCACCGGTGTCCCGGATGAGTCCAAATAGTCCCTACTGACATAACCAGATAGGTCCTAACGATCACTGCAGGTCCACTTATACTCAAATTATCTCCGAAACTCTTTAAACATTAGAAAACAATAATATCATTTATGTGAAGTATCATTGAAAACATTAACATGAATTCACTTGAAGAAATTTAATAACAATCACTTCCATTGAAATAACTCTAAGTAGCCATTTAAACATTTTGTGCCATGATTTCTGAAGGATATTCTTGAAATCTAACATGATAACAGTCTAGTATCAATAGAAGAACTTTTATGAAAATTATCACAATTTATGGAATTGCCAATTTGTAAATAATCATTTCATAGGCAATACTACAATCAAGTGCAAAAATATTAGTTTTTCAAATAATGAGTCAGTCATTTGCACACGAATTTTACAATGTCTAAATGTTAAAAAACAGTAGAAAGAAATCTCACAATTTTACTAACAGAAGAAATATCACATTTATTTCTAATAATTTTACAGTATCTAAAATTCTCTAAAAATAGACAAGAAAAATAAATTTATTTCTAAGCATTTAAAATTCCTAATAATAGATAAAATATCACAATTTTATTAAAAAGATTATTTTTCGAGACAATGAGGTCACTTACACACAAAGCTTATAAAATAAAGATGCTGGACGAAAATATCACTATTTATTAAAAACCGACTATTTTTCAAAAGAATGCGATCACTTACATATAATATTTGAGAGGGAACTTCGATAAAATTCGGTTAGAGAGAGAAGAGCGGTGAGAGCACCATGGATAAGATTCTGAGAGGAAGTAAAGCTTTGGATTGGAAAGAATGGCATGGGTTGTAGCACATGAGGTTTTCAACTGTCTATCGCATATGAGAGATAGTTAGGTTGTCTCAAGAAATCTTGAACAGATAGAGGAGGCTGGTGACTTACAAGGTTTTCAATGGAAAACCTGAACATTTCAGCCATGGCAGGGGATAATGGGTAGGTAGAAGGAACAATTGTAGAGAGAGAACATACTAGATGGAAGAAAGAGGTTAAAGAGAGAGAGAGAGTACAGTGAAAACAAAATGATAACTTAGAGAGAGAGAGAGGATTAAAATGAGAGAGAGAGAGTACGGTACCAAAGAAAGACTTTTCAATGACACTCCTTAGATCAAAAGAAAACTTCTTTATAAAGCATCCATGGGTTAACACGTATGATGCAAAGCATGTCGCATCATTTAAAATGTATCAATAGAGGATTAACTGAAACATATGGTAATGCCACCACATAATATGACAATTAATGCAACATCCTATGGAGGCACGTCAGCCTTACCATGCCCAATACGCTTGCAAGAAGAAATGTTTTAGAAGCTTTACATTCAATTATGGTAAAAGAGCTAATGGACCAAAGGTGCACCTTAAAGAAATGGATTAGTATCAACAATTTTGAGAAAACAATAGCTTTGAATTATTAATCAAATATCCAAGAAGCGTGGGTCCATATTTAAATTGAGGACTAATTTTAAGTAAGAGAAAAGATGGTCCTTATGGTGCATTTCGTCACCATGAATTATCGTTCTAAATATTTCATCATGTATTTTATTTTATTTGATTTATTTATTTATTTTTATTATATTTATTCTATTAACACTATTATTATTAGTTTTCAATTTTTTTAAAAAATTTAGGGTCGTCACAGAGATAATAAGAGATTTCAGGAGATATTTTAAAGAGAGAGAGTACGTGCAAGAGACTGAATGAGAGATTTTAGGAATATATTTTATATGATAACTAAATGTAAGAGAGAGAAAGAGGATATTAGAGAAAGATAGATAAGTGCGTGCAAATTTTAGGGAAAAAGAGATAACAATCTATATCTCACCTATATCTTAAAATCAATACGTACTATTTCCTTACCTAGAATATCTCTTATGCTAAGAGATAGATTCTATATCCTAATAGGTTTAGAAGTCTTATAAATAGGTTAAGAAACCTTCAAGTGTTCGTCTCAACCTCTCAAAATAGGTACACTATTTTTTATTTTTCATGCAACAATGTGTGCTTTGTCTCTCTTCCCATCTCTCTCTATATGTGTGTATATGTAAATAGATTAAAAAGCCTTCACGTACCCCTATCAACCTTTAAAGCCTTCATGTACCCCTATCAACCTCTCAAAATACTACGAAACCATAAAGCATGACAGTGAACTATTACCTCAAAGAAAAAACTCTGTCTCTGATCTCCAAACTACTACAGGCTCCAGTGAAATAAGAATTCCTATTTATATAATCTATATATATCTCTCTCTTAGAACACACCCATATCTCTCTCTCTCATTAGGATATAGAATATGTTATGATAAGGATAAAATATGATATGTATCTTGGGAGATTGCTCACATCAATCTCTCTATATCTCATCCCCTAACAGGTATGCTATTTTTTATTTTTTATGCAACAAGGTGTGCTTTGTCTCTCTCTCTCTTCCTGTCTCTCTTCCTCTATTAGCCTTCACGTGCCCCTCTCAACATCTCAAAATGGGTACACTATTTTTTATTTTTCATGCAACAAGGTGTGCTTCGTTTCTTTTTCTCCGTGTATGTGTGTGTGTGTGTGTGGGTGTGTGTGTGTGTGTCTCTGTTTATGCGTCTATGTGCATTGGTTTGATTTGTGGTGCTCACTCTCATTCTGTTTTTTTGTGAATTCTGTCATGCATTATGGTTTGTTATTTTGGTACAATTTCGTTAAATTTAAATTATCCTTAAATGCCTTTGGTTTTATGTTCATATGTTTGTTCATCTAAATTTATTTTCACTGCGATTAGAATATTTCTTTTGTTTTTATTGTCATGTCTATCTGAACATTCTCTCCTGTAACTTTGAAATGGGAAGATTTTGTGGTTATGATTTTGTTTATTGATTGTATAAAATTAACCTAGTAACTGAATTATGATTTATTGGTTGCAAAAGAAATTTTTTTTATTTGTATTTTTTGGATTTGGATTTGTATGTGTCATTGTTATTGTTCGGTTTTTAGTTGGTGAAGGTGTTGAACAACATTCATCCTTCTTTTCTTTTCTTTTTTATTAATCTTAATTTTTAATATGTCTTATAGCGATGGTTGGTTAGTTATACATTACAAATTATTAATGCAATGATAATTATAAATCAATCCCCTACCCTCTCTTTCACATTATCATGTAGATTTTGTGATTTTCAGGTATTCTTTACCCTTGAATGAAGCATAATAAAGTCCATATTGAAGATAAGTCATAGTAATTCATTTCATTGAATTTTTTCCATTGTTTCTATTAGTTTTTTTTAGGTGTTCATATTGAAGGTAAGTCGTAGTAATTCTTTTTTTTTTTTTTTGTTATTTCTTGTGTTTGTATTTTTTACATTAATCTTTAAAGGTAAGAGAAACCTTACTTTTCTCAAGGTATGTAATTATTATTTTTAAAAAAATTTCATAAGCACCTACTTTGAATTAAATTATACATTAGCTTATTTTGTGGATGTATATATTATC
>NW_006498806.1:3243435-3283727 GCF_000471905.2 Amborella trichopoda | reverse complement strand
TGTATTCCCTGGTTAAAGATCACATAGGTCTCTCTTTCATGTTTGACACAGATATGGAATGAAGTTCAGAGCATTATCCTTCCACAACATCCACATAGGGATTTTCTGGCGTGGATTTATTCTGCGAGTGATCTCTTTTCAACTAAAGAAGCATGGGAGTTTATTCGTAACAAGGGCACTTCTCAACCGATATTCAGAACCTTGTGGTAAGAAAAATGTACCCCCGAGAGAAATGGTTTTCTTGGTTGGCCCTCCATCATCGGTTACCTATTACTTCTCTCTTGCAGTAGCGCATGATGGCTATGGGTCCTCCTGTATGGCCCTTTTGCAAAAATCGTGACGATAGTTCATGTCATCTATTATTTCTTTGTGATTTTCGTAGGCTATATGGAGGTCGGTTACCTAACGATGCGGTAAGCGCTTCATCTCTGGCATCTCTATTCCTATGATGTTGAGAAACTGGTTAGCATTCAGATTCAAATCATATGGTTTTTTCAATATCTAGACTTCTTTATTCTTCACAACTATATGGTTCTTATGGGCAGAACGCAACCAGCCACGATGGGTTGACCAAAAGGGAACAATTACTTAGACATATCATTTCACATGTTCAGGAGTTAGGTGATACCAAACCCTGGTCATTTCATTTGTCAGAAAAGACGATCATTGATAACTTACAGTGCAAATGGTATCAGCATAGAATAAAATTACTATTGCAGTGGTATGGTCATTTTCCTAGCCCTAATCACCTCAAGATAAACATTGATGGAGCTTCCTTGCATAACGCAGGCCAAGCAAGAGGGTGGTGTTATTCGAAATTTTGATGGTGCTTTTATTGCAGCATTTGTCAAACCTTTTGGAATCGCCTCTAATAATTATAAGAAATTTTGCGCTCTTGAAGAAGGATTAATCCTAGGTTATCAACCATAATGTTACCCTATTTAGATTGAAAGTGACTCAGCATTGCTGGTTAATATTATTCATGAATGTTTTCGACCTCCATGGAAGTTACATACGGTGACAGTAAATTGTTGACAACATCTCTCTAGGTGCGGGTGGTCTATTTCCCATATTTTACGTGTAGCCAATATGGTAGCTAATATTTTTATAAAGGGGCTACATCTTATGTATTGTTTGGCGTTCTCATCCGTCGGATTTTATTTACCTTACTTTAACTCATGATTTGGCACAAGTGCGTTGTTCTAAGGTTATACAGTAATGAGTTATAAACTTTCTATTTCTTACTTATTAATGAAAGAAGGGTATGGGGCCTTCTCCCCCACTGACTTACCCAAAAGAAAAGCAATGAAAAATCAAAAATATATATTTTATGGGTGGTCATGCATTGAGCAAAAAATATTAGATAAATTTTATGTGAATTTGTGGATATTATTATACCTTGAAAAAATTTGTAATAATATTCTAAACATTTAAATACCACCATTAAATTAAAAAACATTACGAACCAACAAACTCATAAGCTTTACAACTAAAATATTGATAGATTTTAAATAAAAATTCCATGAATATTGTTATAGAATAAACGATTGTTATATATATTGTGGACTCACAGACTTGGGATCATTAAGAGGTTGGTTTACTTGTCTAATAGCCCTGGAGGAGCTCAGTGCATACGTGAACATTTGGACTGGATTGTGCCTAATTCAGACGGGATCCCAAGTCTAAAGTGGAATTGTCCCCTGATGGTTACCAGTGATTTGAAAAATCAATAAAAAGAAAAAAGATAAAGAGGTAACGATTTTTTTATCATTGAAAACTCTTCGTAAAAATATGAATATTATCATCAACTATAAAATTATTTAAAAGTTCCTACAATAATAAACAAAGTCAGGATTTTTTTTTTTTTATTGTAAAAACAACATAATTGTTTTCTAACATTCTAAAAACTGTAATAAGAACAGATATTAGATATAAATAATATTAGAAAATTAATACTAATAAATGAAAATTTAAAATTCAAAATATTGGCATACATCTTCAGAAGAAAAGCTTAAACATTTTAAAAATATATATATCAATCAGAAAAATGTAATTTATAATTAAAATAATTTATACATTATTAATTATAAATTTTAAACTTTTATTAGTTTGAACGGACAAATAGTCATAAATGAAACTTACAACCATAATAAATCCTAATTTTTAAAATTCAAAATATGATAAATAATGGTCTAATTAGAGCATTTTAAAAATCCTTGCAAAAGGTCCCTTGAAAATATCGTTTGTTGGTCTTGTTAGCATAGTTTTCCTCGAATTGGAACTTTTGTAACTTTATTTTATTTTTCAAGCTTCTTTAAATTGTTTAATAAGTGTTTTTGTTCTAATTAATGAAATTTAGATCATCGTTTCTAGAGAAGTTGCACACCAAAATTTAAAACTATGAATTATTATGATTAAAAAATATTAATGGCTAATTTCAGAAATTTATTACAAACTTTAAAACATTAGAGCTTTTTTTTTAATGAAACAGAAAAACATTAGAGAATATTATGTTGAATTTTCTATAAAAAATTATAAAAACAAATGTTTTATAAGGACATTATATAAAAGAAAATTTTTTCATACGGCGGGGACCGCATTTCTACATTTGCGGTCCCCATAAAGCATCCATCTTAAATATGGATGCAAATAGGTTGTTCATCTAAATACAATTGAAAATAACGGTTCAAATGTTTTATTAATAAAAATATTTTTTCTAATTTTACAAATTATTAATTTTTTCATAATCATGATCTCCATGTTAGGGATTAAATGTCCTTACAATTAAGTCCAAAAATCCATTTCAAAAATAGATTTTTAAGAGGTGACTCATGTTCTACCTGGACTCATAAAAACCGTATCAATCTATATAAAGCAATTATATGTTATGGTCCTAAAATTCTTTGATTTATTTTCATATTTTTGTTATAAATCTCCAAATGATTAAAAAGTCATGTTGTCTTTATATTCTTCTCTTTTACTATTTAAAATAACTTTTTTTTTTTTTTTTCATGATTTCTAATTATGGCAACCCTACATCTAAGGTTCTAATCTCGTACTACCTATCCAAAAGAATCAATTGAAAACAATACTCGCACTAAGAAATAGCGGTCAATAAACTTAAAAAAAAAAACAGAAAAAAAAGAGAGAAGAAAAGGTGTTATTTTTTCCTTTTTTGGTTTCAAATAGCATTTTATTTTCCAATCAATAAATCAAATAGCTGGATATTGTAAAAAACTAATTCGATCTAGAGACAAAAGAAGACTATAAAATAGGGAACACAATGAATAAATATTTAATATTCACTAATAAAAAATAAATAAACAAATGAGAAGACAAAAAAAGGGGGGCAGTTTGTATAGAGCCAAGGCTCTAAACAATCAAATTTCGGCTCCATACAATCAAATTAGAGCCCACCTTCAAATAGTATCAAGAAATATGGTTTTAATATTGAAAATATTTGTGATCGCCTTAAAATATATTTTCATCTTTAGTTATAACATTTAAAGCTTAAAAAATAGTGTAGATCAAGCAGATCATCTTGATGAGATGAAATTTTGGACGTCAAAACAACATCTTGTAGTGAAAAATTTGAAGTGAACTCTTGTTTAGACTATTCATAAACTTTTTACGAAAAATAATAAGACAAATAGAAATAAACACACCTGGGTGCAAGATCTGGATAAACAAGGCACGTCATGAGCAAGCCAAAAAAATGGGTGACTGGATTTTAGAAGAGAGGGAGAGAGATTTTAGAAGAGAGAGATGAACATTTAAGGATACCTGGAAATATATTGTCTCTAAAATATATTACTGGTATACTACATTACTGCATAATACATTACATGCAAATGGATTGTATTTAGATGCAACCTAGGAAATACATTGTTCTTATTTAACACGGTTTAATATGGAGTTTAATATGGAATTATCTCTATTGCACTTGAAATTTGCTCTTACATTGACTGGAGATAGCGATTTAATATAGAATTGTCTACAAAGAGACCAAAATTTGCTCTTACATTGACTGGCGATAGCGATTTAATATAGAATTGTCTACAAAGAGACCATTTATCTTTTATACTCATAATCATTCTTTTTCTTTAAATTTCAAAATGAGGGGTTCTACTAGTTTCATTGAATAAATACAAATTTTTTTTAAAAAATTCATTTTATAACTCACCTCAAGCCATCTAATTTGATATCTAATATTTGTGACATCCCTTCACAAAAGATAAAAAGTCTCTTTATAGGCATTCTTATTTAATATTGAAATGCATATGTATAGATAGAATCATTATACCATGCTTGTCATGCCTTATGGTATAATAATTAATAATGTGAATTAATATTGGTGATAAACATTAAGTTAACTATTTTAGTCACAACCTTTAAATATTGTTAATGTGTAGTTTAAATAGTAAATGTTGATATATCTTAAAAAAAAATTATTGTGAAATGGCAAAGTATTTTAAAAATTAGATTGAGATATTGGAGGTAGCCAGTAAGAAAAAAATACAATTAATAATCATTATAATTTATCAAATATAATTTATCAAAAAATCATTATAAAATTTATTTCTAAAATATAGTTGGTCAAAGTCTTTTAAAATAAATAAATAAATAAAAGATATAATCCAAATTGGGGATAAAAGGATGTAGAAATAGAAGAGTATAGCAATGAATATATAGGGGATGTGGAAACACTTATAAACAGAGTTTAGAGAGATAAAAGTAGAAATAGATGTGCTGAGCGAGAGGAAGAATGGAAGGAGATTAGATGTGCATAAGACATAGGGAGAATAACGGAAGATTGGATGTGCACCAAAAAAAGGAGAATAGCAAGAGATAGAGGATTTTTTTGGAACATAGATTAACTGTTAAACGCATGTGTAATTTATTTTCATTTTTGTTCAAGAGTACCCATACATAATAAATCTCATATTTCTTTATAATATATTCTCTTTATAATATATTTCGTTGTAATAGATTTTGAGATAGCAAACGGCCGGAGATTGAAAGCAAAGGGAGAGGGATTTTGGGAATCTCTATCTTCATTTAACAGAGGAAGACTGCATTCGGGTATATGCTCTTATTTTAAACTCAATCTCTATCCATTTGTCTCCTAAAATTTTTAACTCAAATCTCTATTTCTCTATTCCTAAAAGCATCTCTCCAAGACCTATCTTTCCATGAGATCCTTTCGTTCCTTAGGATGGAGCCACAATAACAAATTCTAGGAGAAATTTCCTTTTAAAGATGTATTCTTTAATTTATAAAGGAATCTTAATTCTTCAAAAATTTTAAAAATGCAAAAAATAAGTTATTCATTACAAATATTAATTTTTATTATAAAACAAATTAAAAGACACAAAAAGCATGAGGGAAAATACGCACATGCAAGAATAAATAAATCAAAAGATATTTATAGCAAAATAATTATCCAAAGTAACAGGAATATAAAATTTCACCAACGCTATAGAATGTAAAATAATGCAGGATTGAGACCAAATAAGTAAATATATGGTTGCTCTTCTACTTTAACTTGTAAATGAAAAAAATAAAACAAAATGAATTAAAAGACACAAAGGAAAATGGGAAAAAAAAGTTAAAAAATACAGCCACAATTGCAAATATAAAAAGAAATAATATAAAAAGAAATAATATAAATTTCCCTTTTCGGATTTTAATAATATGTTTTAAAACTTTTGGATGTTCAATATTCCAAAAATTACATTTCAGCATCCCCCAACATTTTTTACGTTTGAAAAATCGAAAAATTATTTGAAAATTAAAAATTTTATTTCTTAAAAATATGAGAATCGTAAAAAAAAGAGCATCCCGACAATTTTATTTAGCCAAAAAAACGTGTCCCAACAATCTTAGATTTTGAAATTATAAAATTTATTTGAAAATTAATTTTCAGATTTTAATAAACCAAAAATTTCAAAAAGAATCCAAAAATTGCATTTTACTGCTGCGTCATGCATTTTTTTTGTTAAATTCAGATTTTAAATATCTGAAAATTTATTAAGTAAATTAATTAAAAAAAAAAACAACCGACTACCCTTCAATATCCAAACTTGAAGGTCCAACCATTAAATTGATTTCCAATCTTGAAAATATGAAATATGGGCAATTTTGGAACTACCAAAAAAACTGAGTATAAATATAGTCACTGTGGGTAAATTTTTAATAATATTAAATGAAACAAATATTAACATAATTTTCTCTAAATTTTACGATTAAGGAAAATTGTGTAGAGAGAGATTTTACACGTTGGAGAGGGACATCTCATAAATATTACGATAGAGCGTAAGAGATGTGATATTGTTCACGGGAGAGAGAAAGATACAAATGCACTAATTAGTTGATTACTCTAGATAACAATAAATAAAATAGTTTGTTATTTTAGAACAAGGTTTAAAAAAATGGATCGGTAACCTGGGTCGGCCACTCAAAAAACCGTGTTAGATCAATGGATTGGTGATTTGGATTTGTGGGTTTCGACCTAAAAAAAAAAAAAATACTATAATTTCTCAAATATCTAGTTTTTTAGAAGAAATAATGACAATTACATTATGGTTTTTCATTACTAGGTCGAAAATATGTAAATACCAAAAAAAAATTTCATATCAAGTGTTTGTTGTCTATTAAATTCATTTCATAATCAAAATAAAATTTACTATTGTATTACTTTAGGAGTCTTGATTTTTTTAAAAAAATTATATAAAACAAATTTAATGGAAGATATGTAAGTAGAGAGAGAAGTTTAGTTAAATTATTTGTTTGAACTAATCAGTAGTTCAATTATTAATGAAGAGAGAGAGAGAGGTTAGCAGAGAGATAAAGGTAGTTAAGAGAAAGAAATTAGTAGGGAGAGAGAAGAGGGATTAATGGTTATCCCGCCACGTACGCAGAAGAAACTAAGTAAGAGATCGCGATATAACTACGAATTGAGGTTATTAATGGCCCTGCAAATAGTAGAGAGCGAGAGAAAGTGAGAGTTGTTTGCCGAGTAGAAGGAGAAGAGATACTGAGAAAAGCCTGCAACCCTAAGGGTTGAACTGCATCAGTATAGAGAGAGATGGGAAACTCGACATGCCCATCTCCGATGAAAGCGGTGTCGAACGGAGCATGGCAGGGAGATAACCCTCTGGACTTTGCATTGCCATTATTGATGATTCAGATCTGCCTCGTTTTGATCGTGACCAGATCGCTTGCTCTCCTTCTGAGACCTCTGCGTCAGCCTCGAGTCATTGCAGAGATGATTGTAAGCCTCCTCTTTTTCTTTCTCCTCCCTCCGCTTTTTTTTCTTCTTCTTTTGCTGTTCTTTGTTCGCTGTTACGGTTCCCGGTGGTGCCCGTGCCCGTGCCCGTGCCCGTGCCCTGCCCTGCCCTGCCCTGCCCTGCCCTGGAGAGAGAGGGCATGGTCCTAGAATTTTGGGAGGAGAGAGAGGGCATGGTCCTAGAATTTTGGGATAGAGGTAGAGAGATGAAAACAAGGAAAGGGAACTTTACTTTTAGGGAGGTGCTTTTGACTTTGTTTAGAGATGATTCGTGGGACCCGAAAGGCCCTCTATCTCGGGGTACCTGAAAGGCCTCAATCCTTTGTTAAATCACTACTTACTCCATTCTTCAAAATGAAGACCGACCCGAAAGGCCATCCTTTTGTTAAATCACTCAAAAGTTCTCAACCCCTTATCTCCATTCTTCAAAATGAAGACCGTCTTGGCAATGGACCCGATTAGCCCCAAGTTACTCTTCGGGTTTGGGGCCCGGTCCAGCCGGACTAAACTCATACCTCTTGGCCATAATATGATAGCAATCATGTATCATGTTCATATCGTCACAATATTAACAATATTTACAGTGTTATTGAAAATAATATTAATAATAAATAAATAACTCATAATCATAAAAAAAATAAAAAACTTATAGTCATAGGGTATATGAATAATATGATAGCAATCATGTGTCGTGTTCATATCGTCACAATATTGACAATATTTACAGTATTATTTAAAAATAATAATAAAAATAAATAAATAACTCATAGTCATAGAAAAAATAAAAAAGTCATAGTCATACTTACATGAGGCAAAACAAAAATCCCCTTCATACGGTGGCAAATTGGATCCGACTCCAGCTGGACCGTGCACGTTGCCACAAGTCCAGCTGGACCGTTGCCACCCCTACTCTTGCAAGACCTCCATGAGTAGGGGTGGCCACTCCATTTAGGGAAATAGCTCTCTTAAGTCTTAACGTAAACCCCATCGAGTATGTTACAGTATGCTTCAGCATCTGTTTGGTTTAAGCATTATCGAGTTTGTTACAGTATGCTCTAACACCTGTTGCTTTCAAACGATATACCCGTATCTCTTCGACCATTATTAGGAGCTTCCAATAGCAACCATTTTTTTTTTTTTCTTCAGATTATCAAGTTTCCTGAATTGTCCTTTTTCTTCTGCCCAATTCGCCTATTTTCTTATTTTCAAAACCCAATTTTATGTGTGAATTGTTGGAAAAGAACCAACAGTGAATTTCCAAAAAGAGTATTCTCCGGTGAGTTTCTTGCCTCTTACCCCAGAACTTACGGGGTAGAAAACAGATGTAAGCTCTAGCTTGCTTGGTGGCACTGTTCGTACGATTGTAGTCTCGTTTTTGGAAATCCTTCTGGTTTAATTATCTGGATTTGGATCAATTTCTTGAACCCCAACTTCCATTTTTTGATCGAATTTATAGCGTTTGTTTCCAAGTTGTGATATTTTTGTTATAAGCTGTTTTTTTTTCTGTTTCTGTAGCTCTATTATTATCAGGTACCCCCTTTAGCTTGGTTCTTTGATGAGTTATGGAAATCCTCGAAGTTGATGTCATTACGATAAATTTTGCTTTTTGTTTTGCACATGAACCTTAATTTTCTTCAAAGACATTTTTACTCCAGTTTCTCGTTTGGGTGTCCTATCATCTGATTTTACAGAATTTATACATGGGTGCGGTTTGTATAGAACCGAGGTAAAAGGCACCTTTAAAAAGTGTCGTTTGGGTGACCTATCATCTGATTTTATTGAATTTATATATGAGTGTAGTTTGTATAGAATCAAGGCTCTAAACAAACCTATCATCTGATTTTATTGAATTTATATATGAGTGTAGTTTGTATAGAATCAAGGCTCTAAACAATCATAGTAAAAAGCACCTCATAAAAGTATCGAGAAATGTAGTTTCAATATTAGAAATATTTGTTACAGCTTTAAAATATATCTTCATCATTAAGTATAAAATTTCAAGCTTCAAAAATAACATAGATTGAGTAGTTATATAAAAACTTGAAAATCTTGAAAATTGATAGTCCAAAAATTAAATAGATAAAAAATACAATACAAGATGCACTATTTCCAAAACTTGAAATCTATTTTTTTTTTCTCTCATGTCTATGCATTTTGATGTCGAGATCAATTTGAAGATATTTGAGCATCAAAACAATGTCTTATGTTTTTGAGGGGGGCTCTAATTTGATTGTTTAGAGCCTTGGCTATATATGAACTTGTTCCTTGGGCTCTAATTTGATTATTTAGAGCATTGGCTCTACATGAACTTTTTCCTTCATACATTGGAAAGATAGTCACACGCTTCCTTCCCTCTATTATTGATCTCTTTGATTCTCTCTCTTACATAGATTCTCTCTCTTACATATGGCAGGCAAAACCCTCTCAATGGTATATACCTCAATGCCTTAGTCTTGTTTGCGTCCTTTTGGTTTGATATTTGGAGAGAAGAGATAGATAAAAGAGAGACAGACAGTTTTAAGGGGCTTGATATATATTTGAGAGGGAGAGATTTAAAAGAGCTTGATATTTGGAGATATGAGATATGAGAGATAGATCAACATAAAACCAAATACTTAAAGCCTCAGTGCCTTAGTCTTGCTCAAGCCCTTTTGGCTTGATATTTGGAGAAAGGGTCTGATATTTGGAAAGATAAGAGATAGATCAAAAGCGTCAGTGCTTTACTCTTGCTCCTTGATATTTGACTTGATATTTGGAGAGATGAGATAGATCGAGAGGGAGCCTTAGTCTTGTTCAAGCCCCTTTGACTTGATATTTGGAGAAGGGGCTTGATATTTGGAGAGATAAGAGATAGATCAAAGAGAGAGGGACTACTTAAAGCTTCAGTGCCTTAGTCTTGTTGGTTGATATTTGACTTGATATTTGGAGAGATGAGAGATAGAAGTCTCAATGCCTTAGTCTTGCTTAAGCCAAAGGGGCTTGATATTTGGAGATGAGAGATATATCATTGATATTTGGAGAGATGAGAGATAGATCAATCTAAAATCAACTACCTAAAGCCTCAATGCATTAGTCTTGCTTAAGCCCTTACGAGACTTGATATTTGGAAAGATGAGAGATAAATTGAGAGGGAGCCTCAATGCCTTAGTCTTGCTCAAGCTAAAGGGGCTTAATATTTGGATATGAGAGATATATCCCAAAGAAAGGGAGAGGGAGAGATCTACTAGCACGGGGATCCTCCCCTTTGCTATCCAAAAATGCTACCCGAAAATCAAACTACTTTAGCTAGGGGGTGCCATCTAGAAACAGAAGAGATGACTTGGGGATGCCCCTTAAAAAAACTTAGGGGAAAAACTTGTGAAACATCTTGAAGCCCTAGGTGGGGCGTGCCACCTACCTCTAGAAATATCTTTCCACCTCCCTATAGAGGGATCATTATAAGTGATCTTTGAGAGTCAACGTGCTACCCAAAAATCAAACTACCTTGCTAGGGCGTGCCATCCGCCATCTAGAAATGAGAGAGATGACTTGGGGATGATGTGCCTCTTTGAGAGAGAGAGAGAGAAATACGTCCCACTTACCTATAGAGAGATCTTTGAGAGAGAGATAAATACGCCCCCATCTACCTAAAGAGAGATTTTTTAGAGAGAGAAATAAACCCATAGAGAGATTTTTGAAAGACAGAAATAAACCCTTAGAGAGAAGAAAAATAGGTGTAGAGATTTTATGAACTCTTAGAGAGAAGAAAAATAGGTGTAGAGATTTTAGGCAGTGGGAGAGCCTCTTTTTATAGATTTTCTATACCTTGGATTTATCTCAAATTGTAGGGTCAAATCATGACCGTCGATATGAGAAGACTTGTAGGCAATTTCCTAGATCTATTTCCATCAAATCTTTTAAATAAAGAAAGTGTATATCTTATTTTATATTTTAATATGTCTAATTTTTATTTCTTGGATCAAGCAATCTTGATTCAAAGATTTACTAAATATTTCAAATATTCAAGCAATCTTGATTCAAATATTTACTAAATATTTTAAATATTCAATTATCATGTAAATTGACTATACCCAAAATATAAACAAACAAACAAAGGGATGACTATCCCTCAATCTTGTCCACCCCCCAATCCCACATGTTCTAAATTGGGCTTTGATATTTATAGAGGGTTCTATATAATTTTAAAAAATATTTTATTTTGTATTTAGAATTTTTTAAAATCTTATATTTCATTAAAAAAATAAAAAATCAATTTCTCTTAATTTATAAATCCAAATGATAAAAATAAAATATTATAAAATTTACAAAAATTCAAATAAACATTCTAAAAGTCATATATCATAAATTTAATTAAAGCTAATTAATTTTGATGGGAATTTACCACGATTTACCTAACTTTTTCAAATTGACCCACTGTAGGGCCTCATGATTAGACCCCTAATAGACTAAGGGACGCAATTCCATTTGCGTCCCAATTTATAGATTTCAGGTTCTTCTTTAGAGACAAAAAAATCATATCTTCCATACCATGATGCAACCATGACCCATATGTTGCATAGGGGTAATCTCTTGAAAGGGTAATTATGGTGCATAGGAGTAATCTCTCACATTGGCGAATCTCAAAACGACACATCGTGTGATGTCATGTGATGATATAACAATGAGGATAATATAACGATGAGGTTTGTCTCTAGATTCATCACACATGCCACACAGTTTCTTGGCTCTCATTTGGGCATACTTCAACCTCATTAAGGGCTCATCCAATAAACCCTTCTCAGTAGATCCCTATCTCATACAAGCTCTCATAAAGCCTTTAAAAACCACATAAACCCAACGGTCTCATAAGACATTTAAAAATCACATAAACCCAACAGTAATTAGTTGATTACTCTAGATAATAATAAATAAAATAGTTGGTGACTTTAGATCAAGGTTTAAAAAATGGATTGGTGACTTGTGTTGTCCACCAAAAATCGTGTTGGATCGATAGATTGGTGATCTGGATTTGCCGGTTTTAACCTAAAAAACTACTATAATTTTTTAAAAATCTAGTTTTTTAGATTTCTAGAAGGAATAATAGCAATTGCATTATGATTTTTTATTATTGCTTCAAAAATATGTAAATACTAAAAACATGTCTCATAGTAAGATTTTTAAAAAATGTAGTTTTTTAGATTTCTAGAAGGAATAGTGGCAATTGCATTATGATTTTTTATTATTGCTTCAAAAATATGTAAATACTAAAAACATATCTCATAGTAAGTATTTGATGTCCATTAAATTTATTTTATAATCAAAATAAAATTTAAAATAAAATATGACAATAAAAAGAATCTCTCTAACTTAATTTATTTATTATTGTATTAACTTAGGAGTCTTTATTTTTTAACGTATAGAACAAATTTAATGGAAAATATGCAAGTAGAGAGAGAATTTTAGTTGAATTATTTGTTTTCTACTACTTAGTAGAGAGAATTTAGAGAATTTTAGTGAAATTAATTTTAGTTAAACTATTAATGAAAGGATAGAGATAGAGGGGTTCTAAGTAGAAAGAGACAGGTATTTAAGATAAAAGAAGTTAGTAGGGAGAGAGAAGTGGGATTAATGGTTATCTCGCCACGTATGCTTAAAAACCCAGTAAGAGATTGCTATATAATTACGAATTGAGGTTATTATTTGCCCTACAAATAGGAGAGAGAGAGAGAGAAAGAGTCTTGATTGCTGAGTAGAAGGAGAAGAGATACTGAGAAAAGCCTGCAACCCTACGGGTTGAACTGCATCAGTTGAGAGAGAGCAAAAGTAGAGAGAGATGGGAAACTCGACATGCCCATCTCCGATGAAGGCGGTGTCAAACGGGGCATGGCAGGGAGATAACCCTCTGGACTTTGCATTGCCATTATTGATGATTCAGATCTGCCTCATTTTGATCGTGACCAGATTGCTTGCTTTCCTTTTGAGGCCTCTGCGTCAGCCTCGAGTCATTGCAGAGATGATCGTAAGCCTCCGCTTTCTCTTTCTCCTCCCTCCGCTTTCTTTTCTTCTTCTTTTGCTGTTCTTTGTTCGTTGTTAGGGTTCTTTTGATTCCAGTGGTGCCCTGGAGACAGAGGGCATAACCCTAGAAATTTGGGATAGAGGTAGAGAGATGAAAACAGGGAAAGGGGGACTTTTAGGGGTGCTTTTGACTTTCTTTCATCAACGTAACGACGAGATGGACGGGAGGGAAGATTAGTGGGACCCGAAAGGCCCTCCATCCAGATTAGTGGGACCTGAAAGGCCCTCCATCTTTTTTGTTAAATCACTAAAAAGCCCTCAACCCTTAATCTCCATTCTTCTAAATGAAGACAGTCATGGCAATGGAGCCGACTAGCCCCAAGGTACTATTCGGGTCTGGGACCGGGTGCAATAAGACTCAACCCGTAACTATGGGCCATAATGTGATACCCGAAAGGCCCTCTATCCTTTTGTTAAATCACTAAAAAGCCCTCAACCCTTATCTACATTCTTCAAAATGAAGACCGTCATGGCAATGGACCCGACTAACCCCAACTTACTATCCCGGTCTTGGACCAGGTCCAACCGGACTCAACCCATTGGCCATAATATGATAGCGATCATGTGTCGTGTTCATGTCGTCATAATATTGATCATATTTACAGTATTATTGAAAAAAATAATAATAAAAAATAAAAAACTCATAATCATAACAAAATAAAAAAAGTAAGTCATATAGTACGCGAATATTATAAAGAAAAAGTTTATATAAGGATGCAACCATAACTAACTACGAATGGATCTCAAAAATCGATCAGAAAAGGGTAGTTTTAATGTTGAAAAACCCTTTGATTGATCATCTCGACATCGATCATCTCGACATCGATCATCTCGACATCGAGATATATGACAATGAAAAATAGAAGATTTTAAGTCTCGAAAATAATACTTTTTACAACATATTATCTACACCATCCATTTTTAAGTTTTTCATATGTTTATAGATCTACTTGATTTTAACCATTTTTGACATTTAAAATTTTATAACTAGATATAAAAATGGATTTTGAGATAATTCTAAAAACATTTTATATCAAAATTATATACCATGATAAAATTTGAAGGTGCGCCTTACCTATACAGCTACGGATGCATCCGTATGCCAACTGCACCCATATTATAATAGCAATCATGTGTAGTGTTCATATTTATAGTATTATTGAAAAAAATAATAAAAAAAATAAAAAACTCATAGTCATAGAAAAAATAAAAAACTCATAGTCAGGGTATATGATGGTAAAATAAAAGCAAAAAAAGCATCATTCATACGGTGGAAAAAGGATCCGATCAGACCGAAAAGCTAACCGGTTCAAATACCGGTCCAAATTTTGGACTCTAATACTATTCAGGTCTTGGTCCAAGTCCAATCGGACCGTACACATTGCCACCCCTACTCTTGCATGACCTCCATGAGTAGGGGTGGCCATTCCATTTAGGGAAATAGCTCTCTTAAGTCTTAAAGTAAACCCCATCGTGTATGTCACAGTATGCTCCTGTTTGGTTTAAGCAATATCGAGTTTGTTACAGAATGCTCTGACACCTGTTGTTTTCAAACGATATACCGGTATCTCTGCGACCATTACTAGGAGTTTCCGATCGCACCTTTTTTCTTTTTCAGAATATCAAGTCTATTGAGCGGTTCTTTTTCTTCTGCCCAATTGGTGGATTTTCTTATTTTCAAAACCCAATTTTATGTGTGAATTTCTGGAAAAGAACCAACAGTGAATTTCCGAAAAGAGTACTCCGGCGAGTTTCTTGCATCTACTGCCAGAACTTACCTGGTAGAAAATAGATGTAAGCTCTGGCTTGCTTGGTGGCACTGTTCGTAGGATTGTAGTTTGGTTTTTGGAGATCGTTCTGGTTTAATTATCTGGTTTTGGATCAGTTTCTTGAACCCCAACTTCCATTTTTGGATCGAATTTATAGCGTTTGTTTCCAAGTTGTGAAATTTTTGTTATAAGCTGTTTTTTTTTTTCTGTTTCTGTAGCTCTATTATTGTCAGGTACCCCCTTTAGCTTTGTTCTTCGATGAGTTATGGAAATCCTTGAAGTTAATGTCATTACCATATATTTTGTTATTTGCTTTGCACATAAACCTTAATTTTCTTCAAAGATACTTGTAGTCCAGTTTCTCGTTGCTTGGGTGTCCTATCATCGAATTTTACTGAAGTTATATATGGGTGCGGTTTGTATAAAGCCGAGGCTCTAAACAATCAAAGTAAAAAGCATCTTCAAAAAGGGTCGAGAAATATAGTTTCAATACTGGAAATCTTTGTTACAGCTTTAAAATATATCTTCATCTTTAAATATAAAATTTAAAGCTTAAAAAATAATATAGATCGAGTAGATCTATGAAAACTTAAAAATCTTGAAAATTGACGGTCCAAAAATGCATTACAAGATGCACTATTTTCAAAACTTGAAATCCATTTTGTTTTCTCATGTCCATGCATTTTGATGTCGAGATGATCAATTTGAAGATATTTGAGCATCAAAACAACCTCTTCTAGTGAAAGTTTTGAGGTAGGCTCTAATTTGATTGTTTAGAGCCTTGGCTCTATATGAGCTTTTTCCTATTTGAGCTTTTTCCTTCATACATTGGAAAGCATTTTTTTTCATACCTACATTACACTGAAGTATGCTCCTTTCAATTGTAGCTTGTTCACATAAATTTCTAAGAAACATAATCCTAACTTTCAGAGCACAGATTACTAAAAGACTAGCTTACAACAATGTACCAAGACTTGGGTGAATAATCCCTTCTCTAAGAGAGAGGGAGATGGTTGTGTGGCTTGGGGGGGGGGGGGGGGAAGAGAGATGACAGAGCTTGAAGAGAGAGAGATCTGATAGATTGGAGAGAGATAGACGGCTGGGGAGCAGAGAGAGAGAGAGATGACAAAGATCGAAGAATGAGAGAGGTCAAAGATATTAGGGAGAGAGGGGGCTTGGGGGTATAGAGAGAGCGACACACATGGAAAACAAAAAAAAAAAGGTGGTAATGTTACTGAATAATCCCAATTGGTTTAGACAAAGTATAATCCATGTTAACTTAAGCCCAACTTTAGCCCAAAACTGCATTATATGCCTCATTTATCTCTCTTTATACTTGAAAAGTTGAATTTCTAAACAAGCACAATACAGTATGTCTGTGTCAAACAACGCTTATTGTACCTCCCAAAATGCCATTTGTTTTTCCATGAAAGCGAGCATTTGGCCATAATATGATTTTTCTTGTTATATTTGTATTGACAAGGGTGGGATATTACTTGGTCCCTCAGCACTGGGCCGCAACAAGGACTACATGCACAGGATCTTCCCTCCTCGGAGCATGACAGTGCTGGACAGTCTTGCCAACATGGGCCTCCTTTTATTCCTCTTCTTGGTTGGGTTGGAACTGGATGTCAATTCCATCCGCCGCACTGGTCGCAAGGCCCTTGGCATCGCCCTTTCCGGCATCACCCTCCCCTTTTTGCTCGGTGTTGGTACCTCCTTTGTCCTCAAGTCCACGGTTGCCAAGGGTGTTGACACTGCTCCCTTCCTCGTGTTCATGGGTGTTGCCTTTTCTATCACTGCTTTCCCTGTCCTTGCTCGTATCCTTGCAGAGCTCAAGCTACTCACCACAGACATTGGTCGCATTGCAATGTCAGCTGCTGCTGTCAATGACGTGGCCGCATGGATATTGCTGGCTTTGGCAGTGGCACTCTCAGGCACTGGCCGAAGCCCACTTGTGTCATTGTGGGTGCTTCTTTCAGGAGTGACTTTTGTGATATTTGCGGTGCTAGCAGTGAGGCCTGTGCTGGCATGGATGGCTCGGCGATCGGATGACAGTGAGCCTGTGCACGAGGGCTACATGTGCGTGGTGCTGGCAGTGGTACTAGCAGCTGGTTTTGCAACAGATGCAATTGGGATACATGTTCTGTTTGGGGGGTTTGTGATGGGGCTGTTGATGCCCAAGGAAGGGGCCTTTGCTGTGTCACTTACTGAGAAGATCGAGGACTTGGTTTCAGGGCTGTTCTTGCCACTGTATTTTGTGTCAAGTGGATTGAAGACGGATGTGGCTACAATACGAGGGGCTCAATCGTGGGGGATGCTTGGGCTGGTGATCCTGACGGCATGTGTTGGGAAGTTCTTGGGAACTGTTGGGGTGTCAAAGGCGTTTAAGATGCCTTGCAGAGAGGCCTTGGCGCTTGGCTTCCTTATGAACACAAAGGGGCTCGTGGAGCTCATCGTCCTTAACATTGGCAAAGACAGAAAGGTGAGGCTTCCTTTCTCTCCTCTCCTTCACTATCTAACGCCAGGATTAGGCTCTCCTCTCCCTCACTATCTAACACCAGGATTAGGCAATGGGCTGTTCCTTCTGCATGACAATCAACTAACATGAGTTATTTGTGATTTGTACAGGTGTTAAATGACCAGACATTTGCCATCATGGTCCTGATGGCCCTCTTCACGACCTTTATTACCACCCCGTTGGTCACTGCAGTCTACAAGCCTGCCCGCAAGGCTCCCCCTTACAAGCACCGCACCATCCAGCGTAAGAATCCTGACAGTGAGCTCCGCATGCTTGCCTGCCTCCACAATGCTAGGTCTATCCCAGCCCTCATCCACCTCATCGAGGCCTCCCGTGGCACTCGCCGCCGCCTCCTCTGTGTCTATGCCATGCACCTCATGGAGCTCTCCGAGCGGCCCTCCGCCATCCTCATGGCCAACAAGGTCCGCCACAATGGCCTCCCCTTCTGGAACAAATCGCATCCCAACTCTGACCACATTGTTGTCGCCTTCGATGCATATCACAGCCTCAGTTCCGTTTCTGTCCGCCCAATGACTGCAATTTCCTCCCTCACCACCATGCACGAAGACATATGCTCCTCTGCCGAGCACAAGCGTGCTGCCCTTATCGTCCTCCCCTTTCACAAGCAAGCCCGCATTGATGGAAACTTTGAGCTGACTCGCCCTGGCTTTCGACAGGTCAACTTGCGTGTCCTTGAAAACGCTCCCTGCTCAGTTGCCATCTTTGTCGACAGGGGCCTTGGGGCCCCTGCCCGTATCCCCACCAGCGACTTTGCCTCCTCTATTGCCATGCTCTTCTTTGGTGGCCAAGACGATCGTGAGGCCCTTGCATATGCGGCCCGCATGGCAGAGCACCCTGGTGTCTCCCTCATCGTCCACCACTTCCTGCCTGTGCCTCAAACCAATCAACCGGATGGAGTCAGGATAAACATGGATGCTGGGAGTCGTGAAGCTGACAAAAAATTCCTCGTTGATTTTCAAGCAATGGAAACAACAAATCAGTCAATCAGATACGAGGAGTTGGAGGTAAGAAACAGGGAGGAGACAGTGGCTGCCATAAGAAATGTGGCTCGTTGCAACTTGGTGCTTGTGGGGCGGAGGGCAGAGGCTCCTGGGTTTGAGATGAGGAGTACAGATTGTACAGAATTGGGTTTGGTTGGGAGTTTTTTGGCATCACAAGAGTTCACAGGTGGGGCATCGGTGCTTGTGGTGGGACAGTATAACCCTGGTATCGCCAATGGCTCAACACTATTCTCCGAGGACACGCTGGAAATGTCAAAGACGCCAGGCGATAATTTCTGATGTTTCTGCAACTTCCTTGAAAGAATGATTTCCCAAGTAAAAATTAATGTAGCTCGTGTACTTTATTCTTTCATTTTATTTTCTTTCATCATGGATAAATCGTATTGGATTGATTATTTTTTAACCATTTTGTTGTTGAATATCTTTCGTGAGCACAGAGGAGATGGAGTCTTAATCCCCAAATATTTAGAAGGAATACCAGAGTGGTCCCTTCCCTTTAATTGATGGAAATCAATATTTTCATTGGAAAATGTCTTAGAGGCTCACAGAGAGCTTTAATTGACAGAAATCAATATTTTCATTGGAAAATGTCTTGGAGGCTCACAGAGAGCTTTAATTGACAGAAATCAATATTTTCATTGGAAAATGTCTTAAGAGGCTCACAGAGAGTTTTATGCAACATTAGAGACACCAGATATTTGTTACAGAGAGTAGACCAAAGAAATCCTAAAATTCCGAAATGGATGTAACCCGATGTTTATGTTGCTTTGTGGATTTGAATGCTTCTCTTTTTCATCTTTCTCTAGGTTTTTATGCTTTCTAAATGGTGGATACTTTTGAGGGTTCTCTACCTCTCTCTCCTTCTGCCTAACCAATATATCTTCAATCTAAATGTTGTAAACCAAATAGATTTACCAGAAATAGAAAGAAAAAAAATCTGAGAAAAATATAATGAAGCTGCTAAAAGTTATATAAAACCAAAGATCCTTAAAACTCCAAATATGCTTCAAAAAGAATATAAAAAGTGGATATAAATAAATTGATACATACTGGGGACATTTTCATAAAAAATCCAAAAAATATATATATAAAAAAAAATAGGAATTATGTCAAAAAAAAACTCACTAATCTTTGCCAAAAACTTCCAAAATATATAAAAAAATTATACAATAGTTCTACTTTTTTTTTTTTGGGAGATAAATTTTATGAGAAAGAAACGGACATGCTCGATGAATTTTTGTTGATTACCCTGAGCTGTACACTAGACTAGGGATAACACTGCGGCGAAGCTGAGTCATTTGCCTGAGTTTGAGTAACCCCATAACACTGCTTAAAAATCATATTTATTCCCTTTTTGCTTGAGAATAAGAGAGATTATTTTCACCTATGATATTGGGGGATAAATTTTATGAGAAAAAAAGGGAAATTCACGATGAATTTTTGTTGATCCAGTTGCACACTCTTATTTTATTTTCTTTTTTTTTTTGCAAAGAAAACTTCTATCTCTTTATTCCCTCGTAGTTAGGAATGTATTTTTTTTATTAAGCTCAAAATCTAAAAAGCTATTTTTTAATTTTAAAAACATGACTTAATATATTAAAATTGATTATACCTTCCATGTACCAAATGGTCACGTATAATAAAATTTTACTTTTAAATAAAAAAAGCTTGCAGTTAACGAGACAATTTTGTACAACAAGATCTCTAAAAATATTGTTTAACAATGTCATCCCGGTACTCAACTTATAATTCATGCCACGTGTAAACATGTGTCATACTGTGCCATGTATTGACACTTGAGCACTCTTTGGTAGTCAATAAAGTTAAATAACATTAGAAATTATATTATATAAACTAGTAAATATAAAATATAATTTATAATATAGGAATGCACAAATATGTCAAATCACATCAACTTTTTATATTAGATACCCATGAAACTTCATGGACGCCTATTGTTTGTCACTATGTATATAATATGCCAGTATAGAGATATATTCATGAAGAAAACTAGAAGGGTTAGAGAAAGCAAACCCTAAAACCAAAAAGTCATTCTGAGATCTAAGGTCCTAGTCTTCTATCTATAAAATGCATCATTATTTTGAATCAAATGTAATTACATATTCCATAATCCATATATTCAACAGATGATCACTGTCTATGGGCTTTTTCCTAAACACTTTCAATGATTACTTTTGGTGTATACTATGTATATGACAATTGTGTTACAAATCTTCATTCTTGTGTATCATGGAAGGATGCGAATATAGTTTCACCTTATCATGAATGTAGAATTTTTTTTGCTTGTTTCTTAAGTTATCATGAATCTAGAATTCGTGCATAAAAAGTTAGGGCGATTAGGCAATACAAAGTAGTCCTTTGTTGGGCAGAATCACTGAGTAAAATTATGCACCTTTTTTTTTTTTTTAATATATAACTCATCGTAAAAAAAAAATAGAAAGCCAAACACTTGAGCTACAATACCTTCTCCTTCTGCAAAAGAACAGATTGTGTAGGGTTTGGCTATACATGGGTTAACAAACTCTTGAATCAAAACCTTGTTATTTCCAACCTTAGGTTAAAACGTGGTTACTCAAAAAGGATTTGTTTGGATGACTTTTGAATAGTACCCAGGTTATGCCAATCTCATAGTTGGATTTTTTTTTTATAATCTAGTTTGCTATTGCAGACAAAGAGAGAACATATCAAATTTGAAATTTTGAGATAATTTTTTTCTCTAAAAAATTTGATATTCTATCTCTCTCTAAAACTAGAAATTTGATATAGTTTCCCTTTCTAAAAATTTTAAGGTAGTTTTCTCTCTAAAAAGTTTCACATTGTTTCTCCCTCTAAATTTTGATGTTGTTTCTCTCTTTAAAACTTAAAATTGGATATAGTTTTTCTCTCTAAAAATTTTGAGATAGTTTTTCTTTAAAAACTTTTAAGTAATTTCTCTATCTAAAATTGAATACAATTTCTATCTCTAAAATTTTAAGATAATTTCTCTATCTAGAGCTTAAAATTTGATACATTTTTTCTCTCTAAAAATTTTAAGATAATTTCTCTGTCTAAAAATTCTCTCTCTAAAATATTAAGATACTTTCTCTCTCTAAAACTTGAAATTCAATAGAGTTATTCTCTCTCAAAATTTTGAGATAGTTTCTCTCTAAAAATTTTAAATTGTCTCTCTCTAAGATTTGATATAGTTTCTCTCTAAAATTTTAATATACTTACTCGCTAAAACTTGAAATTTTGAGATAGTTCTCTTTCTAAAAATTTTGAGATATTTTCTCTTTCTAAAACTTTTAGGTAGTTCCTCTCTCTAAAATTTGATATAATTTCACTCTCTAGGATTTACAATACTCTCTCTAAAACTTGAAATTTGATATACTTTCTCTCTCAAAAAATTTTATGCAATTTCTTTCTCTAAAATTTGAAAGGTTTTCTCTCTCTAAAATTTTAAGATACCTTTTCTCTATAAAACTTGAAATTTGAGAAGTTTCTCTCTCTAAATTTTTTTAGATAATTTCTCTCTCTAAATTTTTTTGGGTTGTTTATATCTCTAAAATTTGATATACTCTCTCTCTAAAGTTTTAAGATTCTTTGTCTCGTTAAAGCTTAAAATTTGAAAATAGTTTCTCTCTCTAAAAATTTGAAATAGTTTCTTTCTCTAAAATTTGATATAGTTTATTTTTTAAAAATTTTAATATACTTTCTCTCTCTAAAACTTAAAATCTGAGGTAGTTTCTCTCTCTAATTTGTAGATATTTTTTTTTATAAAATTAACTATATTTAATAAAATGGGCAGCTCCGGTATATAAAAATAGTATCATCAAATGTGTCATATTGGATTCCCTCTCCTTCATGCTTACACAAAGTCATGTTTTGAATAATCAATTTTTTTTTCTTGATTTTGTGTATCCATGTTTTGGCCATCTTTCTTGGTTACAGAAAACATGATTATGTATCCAAAAATATTTCCAAATATATTTTTAAGCACGATACGGTACTTTGGATATACAAAACATGGTTTTGGATACCCTAGGATCCGACCCCTAACCAATTAAGCATGGGCTCATAGTTTTTTATAATTCAACTTTTTCATAATTGAATTATTTTTTTGGCCGAAATAAAGGGCACGATTATACATAATTGAAATATTAAACTATATATATATATATATATTTTTTGGTAGATTAGCGGTTTTCATAGAAAAAAAACCTATGTCGGTAACTGAAGCTCCAATGACGTTACCACGAGGACTTCAATCCCGTTCCCACTAAATTATAACAATTCGATAAACTCTAAAACGTCACCATCCTAGCTTTATCAACTTTACGATATCTCAAAAAAAAAGATCTCTCTCTATAATTTCCGGACTTTTTTGATGGGGGTAGAGAGGTGATAGAGAAGTTGTACGGATGAAAAGGTCAGCAACTTGATAAATATAGATTGAATTAGAAGATTGAATTGGAAGGAATTAGATAGAATTGGGGGCAAACATCTATGTTTTTCCTACAAAAAAACTTATATACTTCTCTTAATCCCACCGTCCATTCTGAATAGAGGGTTAAGATTGTCCCAATCACAATGTCACAGCTTTACACTATTTTATATTTAATCTTTTTCATATGAATTATTTTCACACTAAATTTGGAGTGTCTGATCCTTTATTAAACATGTACTTATAAAAAAATATTTAAAAAATATTCCCAATAAAATACAATGACCAAAATACCCCTAAAATTTTCAAGGGGTATTTTGGTCATTATATTTTATTAAAAAATAATTTTTAATATTTTTTATAGGTGTTCGCTAATGAGTAGATAGCACCTACCAAATTTTATATTCAATAAATTTTTTATAAAAACAATTAAAAATAAAATAATATGAGATGTCGGATCTAAAGATCAAATGGTGAGCGGCTCACTTGATCAAAATTGAACGACTGGATGGTAGGAGAAACATAGATCTTCTCTATTGTACGGGAAGTATAGAAACCTTTCCCTTTTCTAGAACTACAAGATAATTGTTTTAAGCTTTAAAAAATGGATCAGTTACTTGAATAAGTGACACCCATACCCGTGTCGGATCGGGGGAATCAGTGGATCAGATCGAAAGAATAGGCGGAATCGGTAATTTTTATCCCAATTTTTTTAAAAAAAATAATTCAAGAAAACAATGTTCATCTGTTTTTTCTTTTTTTTTTCGCTTGACTCAGTGAAGAATCGGTCGGACTCGATGAAGAATCATCAGAATTGGCGGTTTCGTGAAAAAATCGGCGATTCTACTATTCTAAATCGACCGAATCCTGGTTTTTTACCGGATCTGAAATGGTCATGGCGATTCTTGATCTAGGTCGCCCAATTTCAGATTGGCTCACCAATTTTTTAATCACTGGTTTTTAGAAAGGGAAGATTTGGTGGCATTTTATCAAAACGCTAACAAGGGGTTAATAGTGGAATTGAACAAGTTGTAAGCATTTGTTACCTCCGCAGTGGAAGAATGAATTAAATGAAAATAAAATTTATGTATATTCTATTTTCCATTACTATGTGTTTTCCTTTGTATTACAATATTAAATTATGAAATCAATTTTAAAGCCTTTTATTTTTTTCTTATTGAATTTTTTATGCTTCTAGATGTCATGCATAAGTCATTTTGCTATTTTTAAAATAGATTTTAAAATATAAAGATTAAAGCATTTATTTATATTTTTTAACCAATTTTAAAAATTATAACAAATAATAAATTTTCCTTATTTTTTCGTTTTAATTGTAATTTCTCCTCCCTCTTATCGTAGTTAAAAATTTCTTATTCTCTAATACGTGCTTCATACATATTCATTAAGATCTCTTTGGTCATTGAATATTAGTGCAACAAACCAAATTAATTAATGTATAGATGGGTGGAGACCTAAAGAAAGTGCACCCAAATACAAATTAGCCGTACAATAATGTAATTTATGCAAAAGACTCGTTTATATTACTTGCAATTTTTCCATTTAGACTGCTGTTAATCTCGTATATATTGCTTGCAATTTTTCCATTGAGACTGCTATTGATCCTGTGATTGACCTAATTTATTCTTTTAAATTTGCTTTCATATTGCTTTTGGAAAATTGTTCCATGCAGTGGGGATCATCCATCAATGCAAATAGGAGGTTCAACTAAAAATAATTGAAACTAACGTTCCAATAGAATCAGGGAAAAATTTATATAAGGTTGCAACCTAAAATTGTAGTATCACAGATGCAGCTCAAAAATTTAAATGTTGTTTTAATGTTGAAAACCCTCTAATTGATTATCTACATCGAGATATATAAATATGAAAACATATATAAATAAAAATTTGAATCTCAAAATAGTGCATCTTGCAACATTTATCCAGACTGTCCATTTTTCAAGATTTTCATATATTTATAGATCTACTTGATTTTAACCATTTTTTAAATTTAAAATTTTCTAATTAGATATGAAAATAAAATTTAAGACAATCCTAAGAATTTTAAAAAACAATGATAAATTTTGGAGGTGCGTCTTAATTAGATTATTTAAGGTTGCAAATGTATAGAAACCACACCCTAGAATTATTATTTTAATTTTTAAATTTTATTTATTTTTTTAAATTTTCATGATCTCCATGTTAGAGATTACATATCTTTAAAAATTAGGTCCAATCTCAAAAATAGATTTGTAAGATGTGACTCATTTCTACGTGGACTCATAGAAACCGGGTCCCTTTGTTTTCTTTTCTTTTTTTCTGTTAAGTATATATACCTATGGCTCGTTAAAATTGATGCATGATTTTTCTACTCTTGGGGGTTGACAATGAGATGACGTAGAGAATCAAGTGAAACTTGCATTGAGAAAGCCTAGGTCAACCAAAACTGTGTACTTCACATTGAAATTTGGCTAATTTTAGGAATCAAGCTTGGGCTTAAGTCATTAGCATCTCAGGGATGATCCTACAACTAAGCCACCTAAAAAAAAATAAAAATAAAAATAAAAATAAAAATAAAAAGTAAAAAGTAAAAAGAAGAAGAATAAGATTAATTTTGAGTTACGAAATCGTAAGATACCATTCCATGACATATCCTTTTCTTTCTTTAGTCTCTCCCATGTACCCCATTCACTAGGAAACAGTTACCAGGCTTCACCCAGCGACCAGTCAGTTAAAGGGTTATTTGCCTTCGGAATGTCTTTCCCTCCCATCCAAGAAAATTAAAAATAAATAATAAAATTGAATAAATAATAAAAGATTATCAAATTGGCCATTAACATGGCTTTAAATTTGATATGTATTATTTGGCACATCCATATATTCAAAACAAAAAACGGAAAGTAGTTCTGCAGGTCCTTAACTCCCTTCGAAAAAAATAAAATAAAATAGAAAGAACCTCCTCGGTGGTTTGCACCATTATCAAATTCGCTTCGCTAAGCCTTCGGATTTTAAGGATAAACTGATACAAAGAGAAGCGTGGTGACGCTGTTTCAATCAGATTCAGGTTGCTTCGGGCTGCTTCGATCAGATTTGGGTCTGCTTTGGGCTGCTTCGATCAAAAAATAAATACTTATATAAAAAAGTATGTTTTATTTTTAAATTTTCTATTATTTTTATATATTTTATATATAAATATCTAATTTATTTATATTAAATTAAAAAAAATCGAAGTCTTCCTCCAAATCGGCCGAAGCACCAAATTGCTTCATATTTTGCACAAAACCGAAAAAAACTTTGAAACGAATTAGACAACAATGGTCTGGGCAGCAAAATATCGAAAATACCAAAAAAACTAGATATCGAAATAATAATGGTAAATTGCACATAAGTTTTAAATAATATTAAATAAAACATATATGTCTTTAAATTTTGCATCTAATTTAAGCTGAGAAAGGTTTCTATGCTTCTCGTACAATACAAAAGATATATACTTTCTCCTTCATCCAGCCGTCCAATTTAGATCAAGTGAGTCACTAACCATTTAATTTAGATCCGATGCCTCAGTATTTTATTTCTCTTCTTTTTTTTTTTACTAACTAGATAAATATGAAATTTGGGGCGCACCTAAATAAAATATTAAAAAATATTTTCTATAAAAATAAAATGACCAAAATACACTTGAAACTTTAAAGAGAATTTTAGTTATTCTATTTTATTTTACTTTTATTTTATAGGTGCTCGTTCAAGAGAGGATTGGAGACCCAAATTTTGGTATCAAAATTTTTTGTATAAAAAAATTTAAAAATAAAATAATATAAGGGAAGTATAGAAGTTTTATGCGCTAGGAGAAGCACAGAAAAACTTGCCCTATTTTCTCTTCTACGCAGTCCTATGTTTCTTTTACATCTTTTTTGCAGGAAAAGCAGGAATGACCATTATGCAATGAAAGAATTGCTTAGCAAGTTGGAGACTAATTTCCTGTTTGGGTTAGATTTTAATGTCAATGTTAACCAATAACAATTTGAGATTTTGTTCAGTCACCTGCCCTAGATAGCGCTAAGAACTACCACTACAGAAGAGACTAGATAGCAACCTACCATTACAGAAGGACTAGATAGCACTAAGACCTACCAAGAGAGAGGAGGGTAGTAACATGTTTTCTGTTTATTTTATTTTATTAGTGGTTATTTGTGTCATTATAATTTTATTAGATGTTATTTGTGTAAGAGAGAGACATATGATTGTAATTAGACCAAGTATAGAAACTTGACTTTCATATACCCATTGATATCTTTTGTGTTGTCATTTTGAGGTTTTGAATGTTAAAGTCTACTTATTTATCGATATGCAAGGTTTTAAACTTTTAAGTGTATTGATTTTTATTTTATTTTTACCTTCAAAAATCTCTGATCTCAATCTTCAAAATCATCACCCTCTTCAAAATCACCACCCTAGCAATCTCTTAGGGCCGTTTGGATCCATCAAAATATATTACCTGGAAAAATCTATTTCCATCAAAATATATTTCGAGAAAAGTAATTGCTATGAAATAGATTTCGACTGTTTGGTTAGTACATGGATGCATATCATTTTCATGTTTACTTTTTTTGTTAAAATTTTTATTGTATTATTCAAATGGGAATGGTTGTATACTTCCCCTACAGCATAGAGGATCTATGCTTCCCCTACCATCCAATTTTGATCATGTGAGCCACCCACCATTTGATCCTAGATCCGATGCCTAAGAGTATTTTATTTTTAAAGTTTTTAATACATATTGAATGAATATGAATTTGGTACATGCCATATTCTCATTAGGGCACACCTATAAAAAAATATTAAAAATAATTTTTTAATAAATATAATGATAAAAAACTCCTTGAATCTTTCAAAGGCATTTTGATCATTTTATTTTATTGAGAATATTTGTTTTATATTTTTTACAAGTGTGAGTTTAATAGAGAATTGAACGCCAAGAATTTAGTGTCAAAATAATTTATGTAAAAAAAAATTAAAAATAAAATAGCGTAGAGAAGTGACATTGTGATTGGGACAATCTTAGCCCTCCATTCAGATGGACAGTTGGATAAGGAGAAGTGTATAAGTTTTATGTTGTAGGAAAGCATAGAAAGCTTACTCATTATTCATTATAATGTGTTTTTTTTGTTATCGAGATAATTTCTCTCCCTAAATATTTGAGATAATTTATCTCTAAAAAATTTTAAGTAGTTTCTCCCTCTAAAATTTCAAGATAGTTTCTCTTTTTAAAATTTAAAATTTGAGTAGTTTCTCTCTCAAATATATTTAAGATAGTTTTTCTCACTAAAAATGTTTAAATACTTTCTCTCTCTGTAAATTAAATTTGAAATATTTTCTCTCTCTAAAAATTTTAAGTACTTTATCTCTCTAAAATTTAATATAATTTATCTTGCTAACATTTGAAAATACTTTTCTTTCTAAAACTTAAAATATGAGATAGTTTTTCTCTCTAAAATTTTTGAGATAGTTTCTCTCGAAACTCTCTCTATCAAACTAAAAATTTGATATAGTTTCTCTCTCTAAAAATTAGAGTGATAGTTTCTCCCTCTAAAAATTTTCAAATACTTTCTCTCTAAAACTTAAAATTTGATATAGTTTCTCTTTAAAATTTTGATATAGTTTATCTCACTAAAAATTTTAAAATATTTTATCTCTCTAGAACTTAAAATTTGAGATAGTTTCTTTTGATATAGTTTCTCTATCTCTAAAAATTTCAAGTACTCGCTCTCTCTAAAACTTAAAATTTGAGATAGTTTCTCTCTCTAAAATTTGATGAATTTGAGATAGTTTCTCTATCTAAAATTTGAGATAGTTTCTCTATCTAAAATTTGATATACTTTCTCTCTCTAAAATTTTAAGATACTTTCTCTCTTTTAACTTTAAATTTGAAAAACTTTATTTTTTAAAATTTTTTGAGATAGTTTCTCTGTCTAAAACTTTTCAATACTTTCTCTCTCTAAATCTTAAAATTTGAAATAGTTTCTCTCTCTAAGAAATTTTAGGTACTTTCTCTTTATAAAAACTTAAAATTTGAGATAATTTCTCTCTCTAAAAAATTTGAGTTAGTTTCTCTCTCTAAAAATTTACAAGTATTTTCTCTCTCTAAAGTTTAAAATTTTTGAGATATTTTTTATAGTGGAAGATGAACTCAGTGGGAGTGTGGTCTCATCTATGCCCTCCTAAGCAACCGATGTTTGCTGATACTGGATTATACTTAACATGTTAGATAGGTCTGGCTAGGGAAAACCTATGTTACCTAGGCATAGAGAACCAAACCGATGAGAGTTATATAACTTATCCCTTGATGAGGTCGGAGTATGCCTGGAAGAGTAGGCCGATGGACTGTGCGAATCTTGTGTATAATGGAGGCCTTCAAAAATGGGGTCATAGCCTCATTATTTGTATTATCACACAACATGCATCGATAGTCGTTTTCGGGAAAGCGTACCACATTTCAGGATGAAGCACGTGTGTGTGTGAGAGATACCTCCTGTGCACCATCGAACTATAGATTGCATCAAGTCAGGATGACTTACGTTTCATCTTCAGGGGGGATCTGAAATATATATACTGGGACTACGACTTCTTGCTCATTGGCTAGACTTTGGTGACTCACTAATGATTCCCTCCATGGACTATGGTTATGGGTAACGCTGGGTCAGTTTGAGAAAACATATATGGTTCATAGTTCGCAGTTAGACATTGGGTGCCCCAATGGATATTTATTCCTAGACCATATAGATCATTTTTCCACTATTTTTTTTTTTTTTAAAAGATATATGACTTTTAGTATTGTTGTTTGATTTTTTCTAAATCTCTGGATATTTTATTTATTAAATTTGGATTTATAAAAACAGATATATTGATTTTATAACGATTTAAATATGCAAATAATGAATTGTGTATTTATAAAAATAATATAATCACATGGAGGCCCAATAGGTATTTTGGGCCCACTATTACAAATTGGGTGGAGCCCATTATGTGCCACAATGGGCCCCACCTAGGGAGACTATCCATTTTGTGAGATCAAGCTCTAAAGCTTGAGAGATAAGTTTTTGTTGTTTTAAAAAACCTTAAGCCTTGAGGAAATTTTGAATGATACTTTGGTATATGAGAAGCTTTATGTATAAAATTAGAAAGGATAATATTATGATATATTAATTTCTTATTTAAATTAATTGATGGAAAAATGCTTTATAGGATGTTGATGGTCCATCTATAGAATTGAGACCTCATATCTCTCACCCTACAAGTCATCCAAAATCAATGGTACATATTCAATCTCATATGTGTGGCAAGTCGAGAAAAATCCTAAAAAACCTTAATCTTGTTCAAACACTAGGGGTTGATCCCTACCCAAATCTATACACGTCATAACTTTCCATCTCTCTTTTCTAAAACTCCCATAGGGGGCACGCCCCACTAGAAGCAATCTCTCTCTCTCTCTCTCATATGGGCCCAAAGGGGGGACGCCCGACTCTCTCATCCTTGATGGTTGCTCTCTTGTCTCTCATCTTCTCTCATGCCTTCTTGGGGTTAAGTCTATAGGGTTGTGGTAGAAAGCGAAGCATATCTTTCAAACTAGGTTATCAAGGGGCTTCACTTAAGGGTTTGAGAATTATGATTAAGGGGTTCATGTTCTATCGGTATGACTTGTCCAAATTTGCTTTTCTAGTTGAGATTAAAGGCTAATCATTAGATCCCCCGCCATTGGAAGGTGGTGACTCGGTGTAAGGTGTAAGAAGCCCAGTTGAGGCAATCTCTGACACCCTCTTTTATTTATTACTTATGTGTTTATTTGTTTTCTTCATTCTCAAACATAGGTTGTGTTTTTTCTTTGTTAATGAAAAGAGTGATTTTGAATGACTTTAAGTTCTTGAGATCCTATTGTATTCTTATCTTTTCTTTTATTTGAAGTTATTATGTTGTCAAAGGATTACTTGTGAGTGATCTAGACAGTGAATAAAAGAAAAAAATAATTATATACTCCGGCTAGATCACACGAGTCCTTCATTAGTACTAGAGTTATTAATACTTGTTGTCATTAGTAGTATTTTCTCTTTATTGAGTCTAGATCTAACTTGGGAATAAAATATGACTGTCAGCACCTTTCTCTCTGAGATCCTAAAAGCCGAAAGTTTTGATGGGACCAACTATGTTTCTTAGAAGAGAAAGATGTGCTCTATGTTGAAGGCTTGCAAGAGATACTCAATGAGCAACATCCTCTTAGTCCAAATGATGACTCATCTCAAGAAATTGAAGATGTGTTTGTCACTTGGAAGCACAAAAACATTAAGTGTAGGAACATCATTTTATGTGCAATGATCGACCCATACGCTTTCAAATATGAGTCCATTGCCAATGCTAAAGAGATCTATGAGAGACTTGAGAGGGAGTTTTCAGATCTCTCTTTTATGAGACAAGCCATGACTATAAAAAAGTACAATGAGTTAAAGATGCCTGAAGGAACAAAGATGTCGGACTTTGTGCACATTTTTCTTGCACTAGACCGAGATGTGGAAGCTACGGGCATGAAATCCATTAAACCCATGTAAGTGGTTCATCTCATCAACACTGGTTTATCTCATGAACGCACTTCCCAACTCATGGGAAACTTTCGTGACTTCCCTCTCCGCTCAAGAGAGGGCCCCAAACTTGGAAGAGCTCATCACGACACTCAAAGGCGAGGAGGAGAGGATGAACTCAAAGCATGAACTCCGCCATCTCAAAGGGAGGTCGTGCACATGGTAAAATCACAACCCCTCTTTAAACCTATGTATGGAGAGGGTAAATCTAAATTTAGAAAGAAAGGGAATGGTAAGAAGAGAGACTTTGGAAATAATGAGAGGAGAGGGACTAGGACTTGTTTTAATTACAAGAAGGTGGGTCACATAGCAAGGTTTTGTCGGTTCAATAAAGTTGTTGGAACCAACAAAGAACTTGCTTGTGTGGTCTTTGAGACATTGCTAGCTGACCCTCAAGGGAACTTCTTGGTATCTTAACTCGAGAGCTACGGTTCATGTCACAAACACCGATGATGACTTCCACTCTTTTACTCCCATGGAGCCGGCAGAGCAATATATTTATATGGGAGGGAACCAAATAACTGATGTGCTAAGAGTCAGAGATTTTGAGCTGAAATTGAAGAGTAAGAGCTTCTTGATCTTAAAGTAAACACTTTATGCTCCTTATATGAGGAAGTGCTTATTTTCGGTTCCTAAGATGGCTGGAGCGGGTTTTGTTACTACCTTTGTTGGAGAAAAGATGGTAGTCAAGAGTGGAGGTAATTTTGTTATGACCAGACATCTTGTGGACGGTCTTTATGATATTGAAATGAAAGAGAACATTGCTTATAACTCATCCTCGAATAGTTTGGATTCCACCCTATGGGGCATGCGGTTAGGACACATTAACTTCAATAGAATTGAAAGATTGAAAAATGATGGGATTCTTCAAAATTATAAAGGAGATTTATCAAAAGTATGTGAGTCTTGTGTACAAGAAAAACTAATAAGGAAAAATACCATTGGGGCAAAGAGCTACTAATTTATTAAAAATCATTCATAGTAACTGTTTACGATGAAAATAGGACAGATCTTTTGATGAAGATCTCTCGGATTTTGACACCTTAAACTAATAAAAATAACGTAAAACGTGGAATAAATCGAATTCAGATCTGATGCCAGATCTGCTAAAAAACGAGTAGATCCACTCTCAGATCTGTGGTAGAGCCTGCATGATCCAAGACATTAAAACACGAGTTCAAAGAAAGCTGTCCAAAATTAATCAAAATAAAATCAAAACAATAAGAAGAAGAAGAAAGAAAGGGTAAGAAAACAATACCAAACCGGGGCGGATGGCCTGGGACTCTCAAGCCTTCGAGGGCTCGCCCGTATCAGAACCAGCGTCCTCTTTGCCTCTTTGATTCAGATGTTGATTAGACAATCTCTGGTTGAAAAGAGTTGTTATACCCTAGAGATGGTTTAAAACTAGGATTCCCTAGGTTAAGGTTAAGGTTTCTCAGGTTTAGGGTTAGGGTTTTCATATTAGAGATTTAGGCTTAACCTTCTTTGAGCAAAAACTGGTCCCCTTGAATGGCCACGAAAAAGGGTTTATAAAGGCCAAGGATCTATTGGGAAAGGAATCCTTCCATAACCAACAAATCCCCCAACCAAAGATACCATTTTTGGAGATCCGGATTTGGGTGACCCGCCTAGTGTCACCTAAACAAATATCGTAAAACTTCACAAAAAGGGCAAGAAATCAACACACAAAAGAAACTTCTAATTTGGGCCTAAACAGGGCTGGGCGACACCAATGGTGTCGCCTGAGCGACACGAGTAGTGTCGCCCAATCTAAGCTGGGTGACTCTCCTAGTGTCGCCCAAACCAAAGTTGGTCCAAATTGAAAATTTCTATGTCAGATGTGTTTCGCAGCCTCTTATGAAGCTCTCAGAGAAAATTTGGACCAAAAAGGATTTTTCTACTATTTTTAATGATTTGTTTGGTAAAACAGGACGTTTGTAGGATTCTAGGTCAAAACATGGTATCTGTAGGGTTCTGGGCAGGCGGAATGGTTCTGGGTCACAGGATAGGCTGTGTGGACTATGGATTTGGATTTACTAGGGCAATGTGGTCCTAAGTATTCAGAAAACTACAGAATTTTTCATATTTAAAATGGGGTGTCTATAGTTTTCCCTCTTTGGCACTCCTTGTCCTTCGAGGGACAGGTGAGTGGTAAAGAAGTAGACACTTTGGCGTTCCCTATCCTTCAAGGGGCAAGTAAACGTAAAAAATAATGCAGACATTTTAAATTTCATCCTGATGTTGCGTGGTCAAAGGGCACACCAACTAATCCCTCCAAGTCAAGCTCATCGAGCTCACCCACCTAGGGCATTTTCCTTGTAGGGTTTTCGACGTGAGATGTCGGTGAGTTACACAAGCTTGAAACTCGAGTTGGATTTTCTGGCCATGCCACTTAACTTCAGGGATTTCACAGTTTGAAAATTTTTAACCCTGGCATCTTCTTTGATTTCCTTAGGGTTTCCTAAGGCTTTCTATAGGAAGAGACTTATCTGGCTGATTCTGAAAAGAGAGTTGAGGCAGCAACACAGTAATCGCAGCAACGTTGTTATCATCAAATACAGGTGTCCAAGATCCTTTGTTTTAAAAGACTTTTTAGAACTTTTTAAGATAGATTGATGTTTGAAATAGAACCCAGCGCTTGGACATGTCACGATTTTAACAAAGAAATTAAAGTTTTTGAAAACACAAGACATATAGTGAAAATTTTAAAAAGAGAAATATATTTTGAAAAACAAATTTTGATTAGCAGTTTTAACTCCTACAACCATAGAGCCCTCTAAGCAGTTTAACATCATGCAGATATGGACGATGTAGTCGGCAGTTATACTCATATGATCGTCGAGTTGTTAATATTTATTATTATTATTATTATTAAAAATTTGCTTCCCCTATTGGGGGTGGTTTTCTTTTAATATAGGGCTTACATTTTAACCACTTGTGACCCCTTTCGTGGACCCTATGTGAGTGTATCAGGTTCTTGCGTGAATCTTCGAGACGAGAAATCATCAAGTATTTCTTTATCTTCTAACCTCAGCTCTTGTGTTGCAATTCAAATGAGAGTTATCTAGAGTTTCGAGCTAAACAAAGTCTTAAAAATAAAGGGTACTGCCCCTGGGTGTTCAAAATCTCTTTGGATTTTGGATTTCGTTCCTCCACCACTCACCTTTTGAAGTTGTAGATGATCTAGGTCTTTAACAATGTTCTGTCAGGTTAATACTTATTGATTTTCTTTTAACACGACTTGACTCAAGAGGAAGAAGAGAAGATATTTAGAGAGAAAAGACTTTGGAGAGTAGAATGAAGGAGAGAACTTTTTCTTTTTCATTGCCCTGGGGTCCCTTTTGGGAGTTCAGCCCAGTTGCGTTTTTTCCAACACTTAAGGTTCTTTTAGGATTTTCAGCCCAGCGGAATTTTTTTTTTTTTCATCGCTCTGAGTTCTCTTTCGAGTGTTCAACCTAGTGGCCTTTTATTCCAACGCTTGGGGTTCTTTTCAGATTTTCAGCCTAGCAGATTGTTTTTTTTTTTTAAAAGAAGAATATAAAGGAAGAGGGAGGGGGGGAGGGGAGGAAGAAGAGTCAAAAGGTGCATTCTTTTCTTTTTTAGCAATTCGCCTTAAGATCATAGAAGAATTTGATCATCTTTCCTTCCTCCAAGTTGTAGGGAGGTTCTAATATCGGTCTTCCTCTGATTTCCCTTGACCAAGTTAGCATCCAAAATCTCTTTAACAATGGTTCCTGAATCTCTGTTGAACTTTTCTTTTAAATTGCTCCACTTAGACCTTGATTTTGGGACTAATAATCACTCTCAGTTTCCTAATCCCTCAGTCTTCTGTATGGACGGATAAGTTCAATAGGGTTTTCCCATTAATGGAGTACTTGAAGTGTGAGGTATGAATGCCTCATTTGGTTATTTGCAAAAGGACGAGTGATCGCCCAACTCCTTTTCGGTAATATTTTTCATCACAAATATCGAATTGTTTTTCTGAGGTTAACTTCGTGGTAGGCTCCTTCTCAATACTTGAGCTTAGGTGAGACCCTCACACAAGAGGAGTGGTTGAGTTGGTATTAGATGGCCTTACTACATGTTGGGAGTCAACAAAGAAGGGTTCAATCTCATTAATTGTCCCTATTGTATTAAATGGCCTTATGACGTGTTGGGAATCAACAAACAATGGTTCAATCTCGTTAGTTGCCCCTATTGTATCCTCTTCATGAGAGGAGTTTGCCCCTATTGAATATTTTGATGAAGTTGCCCCTACAAGGCTTTCTATTCCGTTGAGAACTTGTTCTTCACAAGATGAATTCTCTTGATATGGTGGTGCTCCGGTTATCGAAGTTGTGCTCATGTTGTTAATGACTTTGAGAGGGCCTGCCTCTTGAGGAGGTAACATGGTCGGATTTTCAATATCCAATTCTTGATCCCAGATTGATGGGTCATTCAAGAAATCATGTGAAGGTGGCCCAGGTGGGCCCTTTAGAATTTCCAAAAGTTCGAGCTCTATCAACTCTAGTGAATATGCCAAATCTTTGGGAATAGACAAATTTTGGCTCTTTGCTTCTCCATCATCTATAATTGGGTTCACCTCGAGGGTGACTTGATTAAATCTTCTAAGCTTCGCTCCTCATCCCATATAAGTGGGTTGGCCAAGAAGTCTGGTGAAGGTGGCCCAGGTGGGCCCCTTAGAATTTCCAAAGGTTCGATTTTTTTTTATATTTGAGGTGTTGGTCAAGTGTAATGGAAGACTTTGGGGTGTTGATCCCTTGTTTGGAAGATGATCCCTTTTCATTGAGTTGGATCACATCAATTTCTAGCACGTCGTCCTCATCATATTGATCCCACTTAGGTGGGTTGTCAAGGTTTTGGGGTGAAAGGTTTCCTTTGAGCACTTACTCATTTGCCCCCTCACGAGTTATTGTCCAAGAATTAAGATTTTTCTTGTCGTCATGGGCTTGGGGATCCATAGCTTCAAAACATTGGTTGAGCTTATACTCGAGTTCATATTGCTCTTGCGAGTTTGATTCGTTGTCGTACACGTATGAACCATTTATTGTGTTAACTTGGAAGTACGAGTTGAAGGGTTCATATGCCCTAGTGTGGCTCTTGATGATGGGGATTTCTTGTGCCATGTTTGGGAGTGTATCTTGAATTGGAATTTCATATGTGATTCTCTTTTCTTTTCCCCTTTCTTCTATTATGGGCTTGGAGCTAAGATCATCCTCACTGCTTTGATTTTGAGTATCCTTACTCATTAACTCTTGGGTGAAGTTATGCTCGTTTTTTTCTTCATCTACTGGAATTTCTAGTGGATTTCTTCTCGTGCTCTTAGGCCTTTGTGGATGTTCTTCAAGTTTGGGCACAGCTTGTGATTCTCCTGAGTTAATCAGGTTGACATCAGTATTCTTTGTCGAGACATCTAAAGTTTTTGATTCTTCTTTGCCATCAACATCTTCGTTTTTGACACTTATCATGCCGATATTGATGAGATCTTGAACTCTATGTCTGAAAGCTCAACATTCCTCAGTGTTATGACCATAGTTTTGATGCCAATCACACCATAGAGATGTATCACCTCCATGGAAAGGAGGAATCTTGGCTTTTGTCGGTAATTTTATGAGCCTTGCCTTAAGCAACTTCTTCATGACATCGGTCATAGGCTCACCACTAAGAGTGAATTCCCTTGGTGTGGAAGTCTGCATTCTCCATGTGGTAGAATAAAGTTTAGTCTTTTCTTGTGAATGGTTTGCAGAAGGGTTGCTTTTCTTGATCATGTTCACCTCTCCTTCTTGAGAGGACTCTTCACCAATCGAATTATCAAAGACTATGGTCTCATCTTCATTGGCTCGCTCATATCACGATACTCATTCAAGCATAATATCAAATGAGTAAGGGACTTCCCTCATACTCAAGAACGTGACATATTCTGGAGTTATGTTCTCTAATACCATGCTTACTTTCGCGGCTTTAGGGAGTGGAGTTTCAATGACTCACATAGCAGTCTCTCTGAATCTGGTTATAAACAGGAAAGGAGACTAGCCCGACCTCTGTTTGGTGGAAGTTAATTCACCAAGGGTGAAGGATCTTGGCCTTCCTCCACTATAGTGAGAGGAAAATTGTCTGACTATTTCGTTAGGAGTTGCTTGAGGGTCATCCTTCACGAATCTTCAATGCCACATCAAGGGTTCTTCTGATAAGCTATGCCAGAACATGACCTTAAGTTGGTTGGGTCGGTCTCGCAGTGTGTGGACCATCAATAAGTAGCCATTAATGTATGCATCAGAATCCTCTTTCCTTAAAAATATGTTTCTGAACTGTGGCATCATAAACCCATTGGTAGATCTTCTAGGTGTTTTAGAATTTCTTGTACATAAGCTTTAGGAATTGAGAAATCCCATATTCACATTTCTCTAAAGAGTCTGTGAGCTAGCTTAGTTGTATGGTTTGTTGAACTTGACTTTGTGATATGTGACTCGTATAAACTGTCTGTTGGGCCCATGTAGCGGGTTGCCCCAAGGACCGAGCATGAGGAATGTGTTGAACTTGATGTGTCAGTTGTTGGCTTGTAGACTTACCTGAGCTTAATTGGCCCAGAGAATACCCATCACTCGGAGGTTGCACAACTTGGTCATACAAGGAGGCCTGCAGGATAGGATCACCACTTAACTCGGATGGATGACTTAAGCTGCTATGATGACTAAACCTCTGACATCGAGTGGCTAGGTCTACCTGTCCTTGACCTTGATTGGATGATCTATCCTTAAGGTAAGGGTGTTCTCTTGTCCCAACACTGGACTAAAAGAGTGAAGGAATGTCATAGCTACTATCAGATGGAGTCTGCCCTTGAGGTAGACTTGGGCTCGGGTGATGATTAGAATGAGACCTCTGACCTGTAGTGGGTTGAATTGGCAAGCTAACAGCCTTAGGATTATCCTGGTTTGAGCCAAAATGTTGGACTTGGGCTATAGCATGAGCTTTTGACTTGACTTTCTTAGATTGACTGCTTTGGATGGTGTATCCTCTATTGAGCAGGTCTTAAAAGTAAGCGTGCATTTTAGGATTGTCTTTATATCAAGTTAGGTCAAAATCCTGATCTTTACTGGTGATGGGTTGCCTGAGTAGACTTCTCCAAGTTGTATGTGAACCCACTCGCCTACTAACTGGTTGATTGCTAAGACTGGAATGTTGGGCTGCTAGTTGACCATCGGCGTTCATACGGTTGAGATCGGCTGACTTAGAGATTTGGGCAGGGGCCTTATTCTTGTTGTGCCGATTGGATTTGAGGTTAACCCCTATGTCTTGGAGGATTGCCCTCGGCCTCACCCCTTGACTATTCAAGGTGTTACAAACCTTATCAACCAATTGACTCGTGACTTGTAACAGGTGGCCTTGAAGGCGGCTTGGACAACTAGGTTTGGTTCCATGCTGGTTGAGAGTCGGCTCACTGACACGAGTGCTATGGATGATTTGTGAGGGAGCACTGTGACGGTGCCTCTCGGACCGACTAGGTTCTCTGAATCTATATTGAGATGAGGCCATAGGGTTAGACCTTACTCTGCTTTGATCCTGGATCATGACTCCTAGACTTAGGTTGAGATCTAGACTCGACGACTTAAAAAAGACCTAGTCTAACTCTAGGGGCAAAACCCTAACTAAGATCTAGGCTAGGACTGGACTGAATGAAACCTGCTAGACTTGATGGGTTTTGGTTTGAACCCTAAACTAGGGTAAACCTAGTTTAGCTCTAGAGGCAAATATATGCTTAGACCTATGCTAGAACCTAGACTAAGATCTAGACTAGATGGGTACGAGTCTCAGCTCGGACCAAGAGAGGGTCTAGGTTCGGACCTAGATGTGAGCCTTGTTCAAACCTGAACTGAGCTGGGTGTAAGCCTGGGCTTAGACCAAGAGGGTTTTGAAGATCATACAGGGTGTGGACTCAGATTGGATCAAGGTTGGTTTAGGCACGAGCCCTTGGATCCGACCAAAAGGGAGGCCTAGGTTCGAACCAAGGTGTGAACCTAGTTCGGGTCTGGGCTAGGCTGGGTATAAACCTAAACTTGGACCTAGAGAATTTTGATGATCAGACCAGATATGGACCCGGACCTGATCAAGGTTGGTTTAGGCACGAGCCCCTGACCCGGACCAAAAAGGGGCTTAGGTTGGGACCAAGATGTGAACCTGGTTCGAACCTGGGCTAGGCTGGGTACAAGCCTGGACTTAAACCCAGAGAGTTTGATAATCAGACCAAGTATGGACCCGGACTGGATCAAAGATGAATTAGGAACGAGCCTTCGGCTCGGACTGAGAAGGGGCCTAAGTTCGGACCAAGGCGAAACCTGGTTCAGACCTGAACTAAGATGGGTATAAGCTTGGACTTGAACCTAGAGGGTTCAGCTCAAACCAAAAGTAGGTCCGGACTGAGGTCTAAGATTAACCAACAGAAATAAGCAAGCATAACACGCAAAAACTTTTGACCTAGATTATAGGTAGGCTTAGCTTGAGAGGGGGTTCCTAACTATTGAAATGCGGTTAGGTTGATATAGGTCCCCACATAGGTTCTGACCTCCTGTT
>NW_006498806.1:3192612-3243001 GCF_000471905.2 Amborella trichopoda | reverse complement strand
GGAGGGGCGCTCACAGTTAAAGTTACGTGAATCCCAACCGCCTCGACTCTCAAAGCGATGTTCCCCTCACCCCGTTAACGCGGATTTTGGGGGTTTTCGAAATATTTGTTTGTTGGTTTCTCGGTCCAGTGTGTGTTGGAGTGTATAAAGAAGCACAAAATCAAAAATAATTGGCAAGCACACAATGCAAAGAGGAAGTAAAGCGAACGCTTGGCGTTAATCATGCCTAGCGATGCACGCTTCGAGGTGAAGCTCGCTCAAAGCACAATATAGATGGCAGGGTAAGCAACCCCTAAGAAGGTACAGTCAAAACAATGAGACCAAACACAGTCCGTACTAAGTCAAGCAGGGCCCAAGTCGAGGGTGACTCGAATGGGACACGGTTCAGGGAGGGTGTAAGCAACCCTCAATGTATTTTTTTTATTTTTTTATTTTTTATATTTTTAACTTTGATGAAATACAAGTAAACTAAGCATGGTGAAAGCAGGGAAAACATGATCTCAATCAAAATTAACAAACTAAAATAAAATCAAAAGCCAGGAACAGAATAGATCTATCTGAAACAAAATATTTTTTTTATTTTTTAAAAATTTCATTTTAAGCCAAAAATTGGTGAACAGGAAGCCAAAAAACATCTGAAAGAGGTCTGTGTGGTCCCATGAATTTTTTGGGACCACTGCAGCTGGGCGACATTGGTGACGTCGCCTAGGTGGCACTACTGGTGTCGCCCTTACAAGCTGGGCGACACTGCTGGTGTCGACCGAAAAATATATATATTTTTTATTTTTTAAAAAATTTGATGAAATAAGGTTACAATAAACTTGAGGGAAAATAATATTTTTGATGAAATAAATTAAAATAAAGTAAAACAGAAAAGTGCAGATATAAAAGACCCCTCTTAAGAAAATCATTTTTTTGTATTTTTAAAATTTTTATTTTGATCTGAAATTTTTGACCAGTCACAAGAGAGTCCTTGGAACAAGTATAAAAAGTATCAGAGAGATTTGAGACTTCTGGACTTGGGCAACAGGGGGGGTGTCGCTCTGGACCCGGGCGGCACTGGTGGTGTCACCCAAGACAGTCAAGGTTTCGTAGCACTGAAACCCTGAGTCCTGGTCACAGCCGATTTTTGGGACTTTTTTTGTGACTAAAAACAGTAAAAAATAGCATTTAAAACTCGTGTTTTGGCGCTTGGATCAAGCTCGAAAGGTCCCACGGTGAGCGCCAAACTGTTTACAATGAAAATTTGAAAGATCTTTTGACGAAGATCTCTCGGATTTTGACACCTGAAACTGATAAAAATAGCGTGATAGAGAAAGTGAGACAAATCGAATTCTGAGCCTCAAATCTGTAGCAGAGCCAGCATGATCCAAGACATTAAAACACGAGTTCAAAACAAACTGATCAAAATTAATCAAAATAAAATCAAAACAATAAGAAGCAGAAGAAAGAAAGGGTAAGAAAATAATACCAAACCGAGTCGAATGGCAGGGACTCCCAAGCCTTCGAGGGCTCGCCCGTATCAGAATCAACGTCCTCTTTGCCTCTCTGATTCAGATGTTGATCAGGCAATCTCTGATTGAAAAGGGTTGTTATGCCCTAGAGATGGTTTAGAACTAGGGTTCCCTAGGTCTAGGTTAAGGTTTCTCAGGCTTACGGTTAGGGTTTTCAGATTATGGTTTTAGGCTTAACCTTCTCTGAGCAAAAACTGGTCCCCTTGAATGGCAACGAAAAAGAGTTTAATCTGTTGGGAAGGGTATCTTTCCATAACCAATAGATCCTCCAACCAAAGATAGCATTTTTAGGGATCCGGATTTGGGCGATACCAATGGTGTCGCCCGGGAGACACGCCTAGTGTCGCTCAAACAAATATGGTAAAACTTCACAAAAAGGGCAAGAAATTGACACACGAAAGAAACTTCTGATTTGGGCCTAAACAAGGCCGCCTAAGACTGAGCAGCACCACTCGTGTCGCCCAGACCAAAGTTGGTTCAAATTAAAAATTTCCACTTCAGGTATGTTCCTCAGCCTCTTGTGAAGCTCTCAGAGATAATTTGGGTCAAAAAGGATTTTTCTACTATTTTAAATTATTTTTATGGTAAAATAAGGCGTCTACAGGATTCTAGCTCAAAACAGGGTATCTACAGGGTTCTGGGCAGGCAGATTTGTTCTGGGTCACAGGGTAGGCTATGTGGACTATGGATTTGGATTTGCTAGGGCAGTGTGGTCCTAAGTGTTTAGAAAACCACAGAATTTGCCAGATTTAAAATGGGGCATCTACAATGACATATGTGGTCCTTTGAATGTGGCTTCCAAAAGCTGCAAAAGATATTTCATCATTTTTATAAATGGCCACTCGCAATATGACCATTACTAAATTCGAAGCCTTAGATAAGTTTAAGGTACATAAAGTCGAGGTAGAAAATCAGACAAACATAAGAATCAAAGTCCTTAAAACTGATAGAAGGGGAATACTATTCCGAGCTCTTTAAAAATTTATGTGTAGAAAATGGAATCATTCATCAATACACTATGCCCTATACCCCCGAACAAAATGGTGTAGCCGAGATAAGGAATAGGATCTTGGTTGAAATGATGACAAGTATGATGGGGTATGCAATGCTCTCCCTTGAATTTTGGGGAGAAGTCGTGTTAATGGCATGTTGTATCCTTAATCATACTCCCACTTACTCCTCAAGAAATGTGCATTGGTTGTGCTATTTCCCTTGACCACCGTAGAATATGGGGATGCTCAACCTATTTCCTAATCCCATACCAAAACAAAACTAAGCTTCAACCTAAAACTATGAAATCCATAGTCATTGGCTACCCTACCATGGTAAGGGGTATCGATTCTACAATCCTGAAACTGATGTTGTTATTGAAAGCTGCAATGCTCAAGCAAGATTGAGTCACAAATAAAGCAACTTTTTTGAGGAGATGAGAGATAAGGATGTGCTTTAAGAACCCGAACTTGAAACCTCCAATCCAGTTGAACCTAAACCTCCATCTTCTAAACAATTTGAAACAGAACCCGAACTAAGAGGAATTAATCGAACCACTAGACCACCTCTATACCTTGAGCATTTTGTCTACCTGGGGGAACACTTTGATAAGGTTGGGGGATATCCTGATATTGAGTTTGAAACTTACTATGAAGCCTTGACCTGTCTTAAAAAAGAATATTGGGCAGAAGTGATGAAAGATGAATATACCTCTATAAACCAAAACCATGTTTGGGAATTAGTACCCCTACCTTAGAACCGTAAGGCTATAAGTTGTAAGTGGATCTATAAGAAGAAATTGAACTCAGAAAGAAGAATAGAAAAATAAAAAGCCAAACTAGTAGCCAAAGGATTTACTTAAAAAGAAAGGATAGACAATGATGAAACTTTTTCCCCTATTGCTAAGTTTCGGTCTATTCGCATCTTAATGGCCATAGCTGCCCATTTTGATTTTGAGGTTCATCAAATGGATATAAAAACAATCTTCTTATATGGGGATTTAGAAGAGGAAATCTAATGAAACAACCTAAGAGATTTGAAAAAAAAGGGGAAGGAAACCTAGTGTGCAAACTTAATAAATTCATTAATGACCTTAAACAAGCATCGTGTCAGTGGTACATAAAATTTCAAGAGACACTTTCTCGTACAAGGTTCTCTGCAAATGATAATGACTACTATATCTACCAAGAGAACAGTGGGAGTGAAGTAATCTTTATTTCCTTATATGTGGATGATATGTTAATCGTTAGTAGGTTGATTGCCCTAGTAGTAGAGACAAAAACATTCCTTGCACAATACTTTCATACGAAGGATCTTGGAGAAGCTTCATATACATTGGGCATCAAGATAATAAGAAATAAAAGAGAGAGAACCATCCAACTTTCCCAGGCAACCTATTGCCAAAGGACATTGGAAAAGTTCGAGATAGATAAATGTGAGCCCATGTCTGCTCCTATAGACAAAAAGATGAAGCTCAGTAATAAAATGTGTCCTACTAAAGATGAAGATATAAAAATCATGGAGAGTATCATATAGAAGCGCGGTGGGATCCCTTATGTAAGCCATGAAGGGAACAATGCCTAATTTGTTTTTCGTCATGAGCATGGTTAGCCGATTCCAATGCAATCCTGGTGTTGAGCATTGAAAGGTGGTTAATAGAATCATATATTTGAAAGGGACCGTGAACTACGCGCTTACATATGGAGGATGAACTGAAATTACAATTGAGGGGAATTTGGATGTAAGCTATATCTCAGATCAAGATAATGCGAAGTCCACATTTGGATTTGTGTTTATGCTTGGAGGGAGTACAATTTCTTGGAAGTCTAAGAAACAAGATGTGGTGGTGTAGTCCACCATGGAGATTAAGTATGTGGCGTGTTGTTTAGCAACCAAGGAGGGTGTATGGATTAAGAAATTTCTTAATTGACTTGACTTTCACCCCATGCCTTGTGAGGAGGTAAGGATTTTCCGTGACAACACAATGGCAATTGAGTGTCGAAAGAGCCACGTTTCTATAAGGATTCCAAGCATATAAAGCCCTACTTCTATGACCTACGGAACGAAGTGAGATTGAGAGAGATCAAGATTAGCTATATATCCATAGAGCTAATGATTGCAGAACCTCTGACAAAGGGGGTTACCCCTAATATTTTTGTGAGACATGTGAGAGAGATGAGGATGAGAGAAAGTGAGAAAGAGAGAATGTAAGGCTTTTAAATTTCAAGTGGTAGGTGTTGGGTGAGTGTGGTCATTAAAGGCTTTATGACTGCTTGTAAATGAAATTATATAGTGGGACATGAACTCAGTAGGAGTGTGGTCCCATATGGACCTTATTAAACAAACGATATTTGCTGATACTGGACTGTGCTTAATGTGCAAGGTCGATCTGGTTGGGGAAAACCCATATTACTTGGGCATAGAGAAACAAACGAATAAAAGTTATATGGGTTATCCCTTAATGAGGTCGAAGTATGCCCGGAAGAATGAGTCGAGGGACTGAGTGACCCTTAGAAGTTATGGAGGCCTTCAAAGACGGGGACAAAGCCTCATCATTTGTACCATCACATGACATGCACATCGATAGCCGTTTTCGAGAAAACGTACCACCTTTTAGGGTGAAACATGTGTATGTGTGGGAGATACTCCCTGTGCACCATCGAGTTATGGATTGCATTAGGTCAGGATGACCTAAATTTCGTCTCCAAGGGGAACCTAAAATCCATATACTGGGATTGTAAGCCCTTGCCCATTGGTTAGACTTTGGTAACCCACTAATGATCCCCTGCATGGATTGTGGGTCATGGGCAACTCTGGGTCAGTTTGAGAAAATATGTGTGGTTTGTAGTTCGCAGTTGGATATGGAGTGCTCTAGTGGATATTTATTCTTAAACCATATGGATCATTTTCCTATCAAAATATTTAATTTTGTTTATTTTAATAATATATGAATTTTAGAATTATTGTTTGATTTTTTCTAAATCTTTGGGTATTTTATTTATCAAATTTAGATTTATAAAAACATAGATATTAATTTTATAATGATTTAAATATTCAATTAATGATTTTGTGTATGTCTAAAAATTATATAATTGCATGAGAGGCCCAATAGGTCTTTTGGGCCCACCATTACAAATTGAGTAGGGCCCATTATGTGCCACAATGGGGGGCATGCCCCACTTAGGAAGACTTTCTATTTTGTGAGATCAAGCTCTAAAGCTTGATAGATAAGTTTGTGTTGTTTTAAGAAAACTCAAGCCTTGAGGAAATTTTGAATGATGTTTTGATATGTATGAGAAGGCTTATGCATAAAATAAAAAAGGATAATATTATGATATATTAATTTCTTATTTGAATTAGTTGATTGGAAAATGGTTTAGGAAGTGGGGGATAATGGCTCTAGCACTTTCTATAGGATGTTGATGGCACATTTATGGAATGAAGAGCCCATATCTCTCACCTCACAAGTCACGCAAGATCAATTGTGCATATTCAATCTCACATGAGTGGCAAGCCAAGGAAAATCCTAAGAGACCCTAATCCTGTTCAAGCACTATATAAAAAAGTTGATCCCTATCCAAATCTCTACACCTCATAGCTTTCCATCTCTCTCCTAAAACTTTCATATGGGTACGCCCCACTTGAATCAATCTCTCTCCTTAGAAACTCTCTCTCTCTTATGAAGGCCCAAAGGGGGCACGCCCCACTCTCTCATCCTTGATGGTTGCTCTCGTCTCTCATCTTATCTCATCTCTTCTTGGAGTGAAGTCTATGGCGTTGTGATAAAAAGAGAAGAATCTCTCTCAAACTAGGTTATCAAGGGGCTTCACCTAAAGGTTTGAGAAATGTGATCGAGGGGTTCATGTTCTATTCATGTGGTTTATCCAAACTTGTTTTCTCGGTTGATATTGAAGGTTGATTATTAGATCCCGCATCATCGAAAAGTGGTGACTCAGTGTGGAGTGTAAGAAATCTGGTTGAGGTAATCTCTAGTACACTCTTTTGTTTCTTACTTATTTGTTTTCTTCATTTCCAAACATATGTTAAGTCTTTTCTTTGTTGATGAAAAGAGTGGTTTTGAATGACTTCAAGTTTTTGAGATCCTATCGTATTCTTTTATTTTATGTTATTTGAAGTTATTATATTTGTTAAAGGACTACTTGTAAGTGATCTAGACCGTGAAGAAAAAAAACAGAATTGAAAAAAGAAAAAAAATAATAATTATATACTCCAGCTAGATCACACGAATCCTTCTTTCTGAAGGTACCATTCAATCAAACAATGCCCAGCTCTATAAAGGAGAGACTGCCTAATACTGGGCAGAATCATCATCGACAAGTTTTCAAGACCATGCATGACCCAGGTAAAATCTTCTAGATTGTCCAACAAGTTCCTGTAATAAGAGGCCTCCTTTGATGGCGAAGAATCGCCGACAAAGGCCAAACCCCGGGGCATCAATGGCTTGGATTGGATGCATCGGAGGGCAAATCACATAAATCTGATTATAAGCCCAAGTTTGCAAACAATATATGCAAGATCAGAAGTCAGAAAAATGGATTCAGAAAATCAAGATGCAAAGCTCTCCATGCCGCAACTTCCGGCACGGTGGACCACTGTTCCCGGCTGCGAGTCCCAACACAAACGTCATATGACCTCTATTCTTCATAGGCCCATTCTAAGGGAAACAAAGAGGTAAAACAATGAAAAGGAATCTGAAACAGTGGACATACCTGAAGGATGATCATGCTACCTTCAGTATAGCGATAACCCGAACACCCAATCATGCAGTCTGCAAAACATGTGAGCAGGAAGGGCCGCCACAATGTTGTGATCAGAATTTTGCCAAAAGGTATAAACAAGGTGGATCAGGGAACTCTTAACGGAAGGGAACAATACAAGGACCAAAAAACAAAACAAGAAAATCCGGACTTGTTCTTCAGGCATAGAGTTGTCCTTGTTCAAGACCAGATTCTCCATATCCACCAAATCCCCTGATGGAATGTCGGCCGCCCCAAAAATTTGTCACCCAGAAGGGTATGGTCGTCAATGGACGAGTGGAATGGTATGGAACTCCAAAACTTAATCCCAAAGTGAAAGTCAACTCTTCAAAGTAAAACAGAAGCTGGGCTTCATAGACCCAATCACAGAGTACATGGACAATGTTTTCAAGCATTCTCAATGCCATTTCACTAAAAAAAAGATAGAGTCATAGAGATGAAAGAATAAAAGAGACACAAGCCATTGGATAGAAAACCTCAATTTTATTCAATTTTCAAATCCATTACATGGGGATCACTCTCCTCTTCAAGAGGGATAAAAAAAACTGAAAAAGAAAATAAAACCCTAGAACTAAGAAAATGCAAGCCCTAAGAAGCAACTAAAAACTCTAAGATCTATGGCCTTATTTCATTAGTGGCCAAACATTGCATGAAAAACAAAACAAAAATCAGAAAAACTCCATTAATTGGAAGAAGAAGAGCTTGGCGAATCGCAACGAGCCTTCTTCAAGTTCTTGTGTGCTCTTTTCAACTCCTCTTCAAGGCTCGTGTTCACAACATTCTTGATGGCTATTTGAACCTCCAACGAGGCAATGAGAGCATCCTTACGACCCATTTCATCTTCAAGTGCCTCAATGGAATGCCTTTGAAGAAGGAAATGTTCTTGAAGAATGCTAAAGCCTATGATCACTTGACTGGTAAAATTGGTGAATTGACTTGCAAATCCCTCAAAATCATGGGCAATGGGACCCCAGTCATTGGATGACTGATAGTTCTCCTCAGAATTCTCAGAAGAAGGTGACAAAAGGGATGGAGAAGAAGGAGGCTTACAAACAAAAGAACCGCATATTTCATAAGAAAGGGAGCCATTTGAGTTGAACTCCCATCATTCATGAGAATTATCGCTCCTTTCCTGAAAACATGGTTTAAAACCTGCAAGAAGTGAGTTAGAAGCAAAATAATGGAAAAGAGCAAGATAGAAATCTTAAGAGAACTCAAGATAGAATAAAAACAGCCGTAAGACCCAGTTTTATAGACTTCTAAAGTCTCCAGAAGCCAGAAACTGCCTTGAAACACAAAATGGAAACTTCTCAAAAAAGGTCGAAGAAAAAAGGAACTTGTGTCAGGAAACAAAGTGTGGAAGACTAAAGATCATGCCAGAAGATTGAGACGCAAGTACCTAACTCCACTTGATTGATCAGAAAAATCGAATCATCATGTTGGCATAACCCGAACCTAGCCCGATGTCATCCTAATGAATTATGGCCGGGAAAACAGTCCGAAAGTATCATTTCACAATAATGCACCTACCAAATTTGAGGCACTTCAAACATACCTTCCTAACCCACTTTCCAAAAGCTTTATCCATGACTCAAAGTATCTTCTAATCATTCCAAAACCAATCTGAAACCATATTTTGAACTTCCTGCTTTCCTAATCTTGGAAACAAAAGGAAAAATGAAGGTGAAATTTCAAAACAAATAAAATATTTTGGAAGGTATCCTTTCCCACAAAACCCCCCCCCTCGTTAAATTCCAAACACTACCCTGAATTTTCCAGCACAATCCAATAATGTCAAAATAAATAAAAAGGGATAGGAATTCTCAATCAAACCCCTATCCACCCACATTTTCAAATAACCCTCCACATCATTCAAAATACCTTAAAAGGCACCCCTCTCTCTCTCTCTCTCTCAAAAGATATCAAAGAAGTACCCGAAGCTTTAAACGAATTTCAAAGAGACAATTATCAAACTTTGCACCATTATTTGCTTTTAAAAAATTAAAAAATGTATCCTCATCTTAGGCTCTATAGTTGCGTAAGCCTAAACTGCGTGACCATTCTAAAATTTTCCCATTATTTTCTCTGAATGCTCAATGGTTGCATGAGCCCAAACTATTTGACCAACCCATTTTCAAAATTTTCCTCATTCTTTAAAAATATCCTTTATTGCCCCATGGTGGCAAAATCGATATCACTACCACTCGGTGGATTGAGTCTAAAGTGCTAACAAGTTTCAAAATCAGATTCTCCTTATTCCTGGCATGAATCCAAACTGCCACTTTCAAAATCAGATCGTCCTTATTCTTGGCATGAATCCAAACTGAAGCCTTTAAAATGAGATTCTCCACGTTAGAAACTGTATTTCGGTATAATTGGGCCATAGGCCCTCATGGGAGATTATTTCAGAATACTGCAGAGAACTCTATTAAATTGATCGATCAAGAATATATAATACTCTATATAAATATACGACTAGTAATAGTTAAAGATAAATACCAACAGTTATGGATTGACACCACCTAATCTTATCAAGAGATATACATCATACTGATACATATCTCAATCTTATCAATAGATATCAAGAGATATGTATCCATACAGATGCATATCCATACTGATATGCATCAGTATGATACATATCCACATCCATATACATATCCATGGGGCCTAATGCCCAAATAAATTAAAGAGCCTACAAGTTTGTAGGATTTGCATTATTCAAATTTCAAAGCTCGATACTCAGGCTTGAAACGAGATCGTAGTAGAGAGAGAGAGTTGCAGCCCCTAAAGATAACCGTATAGAGAGAGTTGTTGTGATCTGCTCAATATAAGACAAGCATTAGCCATTTGGGGCAATCTGAGAAGCATTATACAAGTTTGAAGTATTTGCATTCTTCACATTGCAAAGCTCAGTACTCAGGCTTGAAACAAGATCGCAGTAGAGAGAGAGAGAGTTGCAGCGCCCCAGAGATCATCGTATAGAGAGAGTTGGTGTGATCTGCTCATGATAAACCACGCATTAGCCATTTGAGGCAATCTGAGGAGCACTATTGTGGGAAGCTCTCGATCCTCGTGGGAGCAAGTTGCTTGGATCCGTGCTTGGTAAAGATGGTGGTGTTTCAAAGGTTTCAGATTTTCTTTTGTTTTATGTTGGCTCTTCCAAATGCCTCATGTTTGATGATCGAATCTTTCGATCTTGATTGATGATCAACTTTTTTGTTACTTGATCTTGTTTGATGATTAAGTTTTTCGTTACTCAATCCCATTGAATGATGGAGTTTTTCGTTACTCCATCTTATATGATGATTGAGTTTTCTGTTACTCAATCCTGTCTGATGATCGAGTTTTTCGTTACTCAATCTCGTTTGTTTTCGATGCCATCTGTTCTGCTGTTGATCGAGTTTTTCGTTACTCGATCCAGGATGTTCCTGATGTCGTTTGTTCCTGACGTCTGCTGCCACTTTTTTGTACTTGTTGTTCAAGCAATATGTGCTTATTGTTCAAGCAATCTGTACTTGTTGTTCAAGCAATCTGTACTTGTTGTTCAAGCAATCTATGCTTGTTGTTCAAGCAATATGTGTTTATTGTTCAAGCAAATCTGAATATCATTACTCATTTTTTGGCAACTTACTATTGTTCAAACTTCAGCTGCTTTGTGTCAAAGCATCTTGAGTTTGAGGGGGAGTGATAGGATATGGATATCTCGTGTTCGTATTGATTAATACATCGTTATGGATACATATCAGTACATCTCTTGATAAGATTAGGATATGTATCATGCTAATACATATCAGTATGTATATGCATCTCTATGGATACATATCTCTTGATAATATTAGATTAGGTGGTGTCTATCCATAACCATTAGTATTTATATTTAATTGTTACTGGTTGTATATTTATACAGAGACTTGTATATTCTTGATTAATCAATAAAGAGAGAGTTCTCTGCAGTATCATGAAATAATCTTCTATGGGGGCCTAAGGCCCAAATATACAAAAATACAGTTTCTGTATTGCTTTATATTTCAAAATTTTAAAGCAAATCTCCTTGCAAGCATTTCAAAGCTGCTCGTACCTAATTTTTGTGAGCAAATCTCCGTCAAAATTTTTTTTTGCAAGCAAATCTTGCAAAAGATTCTTCAAGGTGCTTTGCATCAGAAGACCTTTTTCTTTAAAAGGTGTTGATGTCAAGCAAAGATCAATGCCATGCACGTGAATACTTTTCCACTGCTTCTATTGGTCACGCCATCCACGTGAAGACTTTCCATTGCTGCCATGCATCATGCCATGCACGTGAAGACTTTAATAACAATCAACAGTTGATCAACAAGCATAGTTAGAACTTAGATTCAGAGTTGAAAACAATAAGATCCAAAATAAATATGCAACCTTTGAAACACTGTCATCTTTAGCAAGCACAAATCCAAGAAACTTGCTCCCACGAGGATCGAGAGCTTCTCGCAATAGTGCTCCTCAGATTGCCGCAAATGGCTAATGGATGAATTATCTTGAGCAGATCACAACAACTCTCTCTATACGACAATCTCTGGGGCGCTGCAACTCTCTCTCTCTCTCTCTACTGCAATCTCGTTTCAAGCCTGAGTACTGAGCTTTGCAATGTGAAAAATGCAAATTCTACAAACTTGTATAGTGCTCCTCAGATTGCCCCAAATGGCTAATGCATGGCTTATCTTGAACAGATTGCAACAACTCTCTCTATACGACGATCTCTGGGGCGCTACAACTCTCTCTCTATTGCGATCTCGTTTCAAGCATTGCTGAGCTTTGCAATGCGAAGAACGCAAATCGTACAAACTTGTAGGTTCTCTAATTTATTTTCTCTCTTACTCCTTACTACTTTCCCTTCATCAGCAAAAATTGTAGAGAGAGATTTACTTTCTGGCAATAGAGTTGAGATTGGTTTTTGCCTCTAATGATTTTGGGTTTTGTTATTGATTGGAAGCAACCCAAATTTAGGGTTCATAGTTTGATAGAGATTGATTTATTTGGGGATAGATTTGGAGTTGGGTTTTCTAGTTATCGTCTTTTGGCGGTAAAAGGTGGGCTTTAGACAAAATTTGAAAGTGGGTTTTTTATATCGATCAATTTTGCAATGGACTCAAGAGAAGTTAGTGGCTTTGGAGTCCTTGAAATAATATTGGAGATGGTTTTGGTAGAGAGATTGATTTAGTGCACCATTTATCTTGGGGTCTCTTTCTAACAAAGGGAGCGGGAGGTGAGAGAATAGAGAGAGACAAAGAAGAGAGAAGTAATGAGTAAGAGAGAAATAAATTAGAGAACCTACAAGTTTGTAGGATTTGCATTCTTCACATTGCAAAGCTCGATACGCAGGCTTGAAACGAGATCGCAGTAGAGCTAGAGAGTTGCAGTACCCCGGAGATCGTTGTATAGAGAGAGTTGTTGTGATCTGCTCAAGATAAACCATGCATTAACCATTTGGGGCAATTTGAGGAGCACTATTGTGGAAAGCTCTTGATCCTTATGGAAGCAAGTTGCTTGGAACTATGCAAGCTAAAAATGGTGGTGTTTCACAGGTTTTGGGATTTTCTTTTGATTTATGTTGGCTTTTCAAAGTGCATTTTGTTCGTTCGATTCTGATTGATGATCGAATCTTTCGATCCTGATTGATGATCAAGTTTTTTGGTACTTGATCATGTTTGATGATTGAGTTTCTCGTTACTTAATCTTATTAGGTGATGGAGTTCTTCGTTACTCTATCTTGTGTGTGATGACCGAGTTTACTCGATCTTTTTTTATGATCGAGTTTTTCGTTACTCGATCCCGTCTGGTGATCAAATTTTTTGTTACTCGATTATGTTTGATGATTGAGTTTTTTGTTACTTAATCCCGTAGGATGATCGAGTTTTCCATTACTCGATCTCGTATGTTATGTTTCGAATGCCTGTTTGTTTGCTATTGATCGAGATTTTTATTACTCGATCCCAGATGTTCCTAAGGCCCTATGTTCCTGATGTCTGCCATTGTTCAAGCATTCTGAGCATGGAGACCACTGCTTCTATTAGTCTCGCCATGTACCTGAAGACATGAAGATCCAACTCAACCTGAAGATCCACCTCGTTCGTTTATGCAACTAAGCGACAGATCCAACTCATTCGTTTATGCAACCTATTGTTAAAACTCCAGATACTTTGTGTCAAAGCATCTTGAGTTTGAGGGAGGGTGTTAATGTATGGATATAGATATGTATCATACTGATGTATATCCTAATCTTATCGATAGATATCAAGAAATATGTATCATACTGAAACATATCCTAATATTATCAAGGATATGTATCCATACAGATGCATATCTATACTGATATACATCAGTATGATACATATCCATATCCATACGTTAACACTCCTTATTCTTGTTTTTGTTACAAGAGTAACGAATATTACTAGATAAAGAAGATAAAGATAAAGACGCCATCAGAACTCCTTTCTTGGCTAAATCATCGACAATAGAGTTTGCTTCCCTATAAACATGATGAAAGGCAACAATAATACCAGAAGATAACTGAATTACTTTGTAAAATAAGGTTAAAAGCCACCAAGGAGGTCTTGACAAACCTTTACACCAATTAATGACATTGTGAGAGTCTCTTTCAATGATCAGATTTTGCTTCATACCTCTCTCCCTATAGATCCGCAGTCCGTGTAGCAAAGATTAAAATTCTGCATGATTAGCAGTAACCACCCCACAAGGCCCAACATAACAAAAAATTATCTGACCTTCGTGATTGTGACATACACCCCCAACTCCTGAAGGCCCCGGATTTCCAAAAGAAGAGCCATTAAAATTTAATTTCATGCATCGCATTACTGGTGGGTTCCAATTACACCGTCATCTCATCTTAAGAGTTCTTTGCATGACCAAATTGGTGAAGTTTAGTTCGACATCGTTCCTTGAAATCTCCCAACCCTCCTTTGTAAGACTAATCCAACTCCATGTAGAAAAATTAATTTTGCTTTGTAATTCAGCCAACCCCATAGCCACACCATCAAAGGTACGCTTGTTCCTCTCCAACTAGAGTTCTCATATAATAGCACCCCTCAAAATATCCCATAACAGAATGCCCTTGGTAGCCCTTTTTCAGTTGACTCATAAAGTGACTAATCGATGATGAGATAGGTAAAGGCACACCTATTTTTTGCATTGCCCAACACCATAAGTGGGAGGTAAAAGGGCAATGCAAAAATAGATGATCAACAGTTTATTATCTTGTTTGCAAAAAAGATAAAACATTAACGATGATCTTCCCTCTTTTCTTTAAGTTGTCAATCGTTAATATTTTATTTTGAGACAAAATCCATAGAAAAACTTGTACTTTATGGGGTATGCACCATTTCCATATGTCCTTTAGAGTAGATTGAGTCCACCTTACCCTATCATAAAATAATAAATTATATGTTGATTTCACTGTAAATATATCGTATTTTTCTAGCTCCTAGATGACCATATCCTTTGCTGAATCAAATATATGAAACCCATCCAAAGACTTGAGAATGTCAATATATTGATTGACCGCAATATTGGGGATACGGTTATGGAGGCACTTAATATTCCATACTACAGATAAGCTTCTTTAATACCCGCCTCATTAACCTTAGCCATAGGAGCTGAGCATCTGAGAAAAATATCCTGATAAAACCATCTAAAAGATATATCTGAAGCCCATTTAGAATGCCAATATATTACAGAATCTCCCTTTCCAACTACGCATCTCGAGTTTGAAAGAACAAAATGCCGCATAACGTATATAGCCCTCCACGTATATGCAAAGGATCCCAACCATATTTAGCCTGATGCACATCTTTCCATAAGCACTTATCATTTTGCATTACATGCCACCACCATTTCGCTAGTAAAGCTTGATTCTTAAATTTTAATTTTCTAATGCCCAAACCCTCTTCTAATTTTAGAGTACAAATTCTATCCCAACGCACCAGATGATATTTCTTCACATCTTTATCAGAGCCCCGCAAAAAATTTCTCATTAATTTATGCAATTGTTTAATAATATCACATGGCATACATTATAAAGACATCTGATAAATAACCAAATTAGATTGGCACGATTTTATCAGATAACTCTACCCCCAAGAGATAAGTGTTTTGATTTCTATATATCCAGTTTCTGGTTTGCCCTTTTAACAACAGGGTCCCATATGGCCTTTGGCAACCTGCAATCAGATAAAGGCATTCCCAGGTAAGTAATTGGAAAATATTCCTTCTTACAATTCAAAATCTAAGCAAGATAGTTGACCACCACATCTTGGCACCACACATCAATTATTGAGGTATTTCCGAAATTTACTAAGAGCCTCAAAGAAAATTCACAGCATCTAAGAAACCCTCTTAAAGTTATTATTTGATCTACATCTGTTCTATAAAATAAAATGTTATCATCAACATATTGTAAGGAGAGATAGTAGGCCCCTTACTTTTTATTTGAAAACAAAGAAAACCTTGATGATGAACCATATTGTTGATCATCAAACTAAAGACCTCACTAACAAGGGTAAATAAGAACGGGGAGAGAGGATCCCCTTGCCTAAGACCTATTGTGGCTTTAAAAAAACCCTTGGGAGTACCATTCACCAAAATAAAAAAATGAGTAGTTGAGAGACACCCAAAAATTCGTTTCTTCCAATTAATACCAAAACCCATTTTGTGCGGGATTTCATCAAGGATACCCCATTCCACTATGTCATAAGTCTTCCCCATATCCAGTTTGACAAGAATTCCCTACATACCACTTTCTACTCTTGCATGAATACATTCATGTGCTATCAATACACCATCAATTATCATTCTCAAAATGCATATTGATTCCCAAAAATAATAACATGAAGTACATTTTTCAATCTCTCTGCCAACACCTTAGAGATAATCTTATATAAACTGGTTAATATGCTAATTGTTCGAATATCATTAATACCTGAAATCGATGATTTCTTTGGAATCAAAGCAATAAAGGTAGAATTAATGCTTTTATTCAATTTACCACTATGTATAAACTCATTGACCATAAACAAAAAGCTCATCCTTCACTAATGACAAAAACTTATGGAAAATAAAAGTGAAAAGCCATCAGGTCCTGGTACTTTGTCCATCGGAAGTACAAAGACTGAATTCTTAAGTTTGTCTATTTCAACCCTCATTTCCAAATCATGTGCAATATCTTGAGAGAGAACATTAAAGGGAACAACCTTTAAATTAACTCGACATAGTTGTTCACTAGAAAATGCCCCTTGAAAATGGTTGACAAATTCATTTTCCTAAGCATTATTATCTAAATGTTCCACCCTATTAAATGAGATACCTGAAATATCATTTTGTCGACGTTGAGCATTAGCAATACAATGAAAGAAATTTGTATTTAAATCCCCTTCCTTCAACCATTTCACTCGAGATCTCTGCTTTCAATTAATTTCATCCTTTCTCATTAATTCATACATAGTATTAACAAGAATATGTCCATCATTCGCCAACTCCATCGATGTAAAACCCTGATTCAACATTACATCATCAAGATCACTAATACAATTCATAGTCTCATCAATTTTATTCTTTAAGCAAAAATTCCTCTCCTTTTTCTATTGAAGTATTTTTTGCTTAATAAACATTATTTTTTTGAAAATTTTATATCCAGACCACCCCAAGATTCTCCTTATTCCTAACATGAATCCAAACTGCACCACCTTCAAAATCATTACTCCCCTTATTCCTGGTATGAATCTAAACTGCCACTACTCTCCTTAATCCTGTTATGAATCCTAATTGCCATTATTCTCTTTATTCTTGCTATGAATCCAAACTGCCACCTTTTGACATCATAATCAGTCAGTTCTGACATGAACACAAACTGCCCTTTTGCTTTCAAAATTATTTCTAGTCAAGGTCCATTAATGCACGACGTTAAATTGCTTAGTCAGCTCCATGGTTGCAAAAGCTAAACTGCTAAATCGATTTCCAAAATCTCATTCTTTTTGAGGAAGTTCATTTTAATTTCTTAATTTCCAGCTCTTAATTTCTATTTCTTAATTTCCGATTCTTAATTTTTAATTTTCAAAACTCCAAGTGCAGGAGCGATCTTGGTTTGGATGCTTTCTAAATTTTGTGTTTGCCATTTTCTAAAATTTTAATTAATTTGGTTTAAAACGTAACCAGGCAAGGTTTTGTTTTTAAAACTTCCCCTTTGTTTTCCAAAATTTTCTAAGAAGATGTTTTCAAAAAACAAAGGAGTAAATAAGAAGCCTTGAAGTGATGACAGTTGCCCCGTACCTTACAAATCCCCTTAAAGACGAAATAAATATTGGATAAAAGATTTTGAATCAAACCTTAGGAACCCCTCTCCCTACCCGTTCATTAGGAAAGCTGAGGGATAAGAAATCAAAAGGAAAAAGTCAATTTCAATTCCTTTTCATTCATTCATTGATTTCAAAGAACTCATAATTAGTGACATGGCAAAAACTAGGCAGCAATCGACCAAGAGCGCCTCAAAGAACACTCAGTCTCCCTAGATGCAAAAATTTGTAGGAGAGCTGAGATAGGGCAACGGTCCATGTGCTGACGAACCTGGTAGGACAACCACCCTATGAGCATTGGTTTTAAGTAACGGTCCATGTGCTGACGAACCTGGTAGCATTGGTTTTAAATTTCTAACTCATTCATTTTATTCATGTGTTCATAGGTGTTTGCGTCTTTGCAGCTCATCTCTCCCTTTAATGGCACGGTACGTCAAAAAGGGGTAACCGTAGACATCCTATTTTAAAATTGACATTTTTTTTGAAATTTTAAGTTGCAAAGCATAAAAAATATCATTTTAAATGCATAATAGGAGTCTTAGACATGCCATTTGGAGTTCTAGGACAATAGTAAATTGTAAGCACACCCAAGTATAGTCCTTAAGCTCCAATTCTTTGACTTTACTTTTGATCTTTTCAGTTTTTTTTTTGTTAGATCTTGCCCTATTTCTTTCATTTCCTAGAGCCTTGTTGATTGCCTCTGACTTTGATGCGATTTACAAGTTGGCATTGCTGACAACTAGAAGTGGGTTTGATTCTTTAGTGCGAGATCCCATGACCTTCGAGTTGGAATTCGACGAGGCCTCCCATCTACCGTATGAATAACTTGTGAAGAGTGAATCTACGTCAAGACCTCGTCAGAGATCAGTCCCAAATCATGTTATACACATCATCTATTATTTTATTTGATTTTTTACTATTTTTTAGGTATATATTAAAGGGAAATTAATATATAAATCCTTTTTATATAACTAAAATGTAAGCTTCATTTTTTTTTCATTTTTTATGTTGGGGTTCTTTCTTTTGTTAGTTTTTAAATTTTGGCCAAAGTAACCCTGGACAGGTGTACTTACTGGACTGCACACAAGACTTTTTCTTCCAAAACTTAGTCTAGGACTTCATCTATATTTACTATTTTCATTAGAAGTCAGTTCAATACTGGAACTGACTCGAATGATGAAAAAATGCAATCTGTACTTAAAGTATCAAATTAGTTAAGCAAAAAGGCTGGTAGAGGTGGGTCCGATCGCCTAAACCTATTTTAAAAGAAAAAAAAAAAACGCGCTTGTGGTCTAGTACTCAAAGTACAAGGCTGCGGATATTTTGAAAGAATACAAATAATTAAAAAAAGACCAACACACAAAATAAGAAAAAAATGAGTATTTATTAATTTAAAAAAAGGGTGCGGTTGGTATAGAGGCGTGGCTCTAAACAATCAAAGTAAAGCGGCCCTTCAAATAGTATCGATAAATGTGATTTCAACAGTCAAAATCATTGTGATAGCTTTAAAATATATTTTCATCTTTAATTATAAAATTTAAAGCTTAAAAATAATATAGATCCAGCAGATCTATGAAAACTTGAAAATCTTGAAAATTGACAGTCCAAAAATGTGGTACAAGATGCACTATTTTCAAAACTTAAAATCCATATTTTTTTCATGTCCATGCATCTTGATGTCAAGATGATCAATTTGATGATATTTGACCATCAAAACAACGTCTTCCAGTGAAGTTTTTGAGGTAGGCTATAATTTGATTGTTTAGAGCCTCGGTTGTATATAAACTCTTTCCTTAAAAAAAAAGATGCCGTTTGTATAGAGCGGAGGCTCTAAACAGTCAAAGTAGAGCTAACCTTCAAATAATATCGAGAAATGTGGTTTTAATACTTTAAATCTTTGTGATAGCCTTAAAATATATTTTTATATCTAATTATAAAATTTAAAGCTTAAAAAATAATGTAGATCGAGCAAATCTACGAAAACTTGAAAATCTTGAAAATTTGACGGTTTAAAAATGCATTAAAAGATGCACTATTTACAAAACTTGATATCCATTTTTTTGTTATGTTCATACATCTTGATATCAAGATGATCAATTTGAGGATATTTGAGAATCGAAACAACCTCATCTAATGAAATTTTTGAGGTAAGCTCTAATTTGTTTGTTTAGAGCCTAGGCTCTATATAAACTTCTTCCTTAAAAAAAATTATACAACAAAGTTTTTCGATATATTTAATCATTTTAACACAAAAGAAAGCCAAAAGCTTCAAAAAATTGCCCGAAAGCGTTTCCAGAGTATACCCTTTCTACCACACTATTATCATTAAATTCCACGCTGGTCCTTCCCCCCTCTTTCTCTGTATTTGAATTTTTTTGAATCATCGGGCCTCTGCCTCTCTCTCTCAAGCTCACTCTCGATCTCTCTCTCTATAGCCCATTGAAACCATCTCTCTCTCTAACCCATTCAGACTCTCTCTCTCTCTAACAGGGACATCATCATATAACCTAGTGAAACCACGTCTCTCTCTCAACTGGTGGAGGTGATAATGGCGGCCATGACTCTGTTTCCCGATGACAATGCCCTAGACGATGCAGAGCTATGGGCCGTCATAGACTCAGCAGTTGTTTCTCACTCTGCCTCTAAATCGAACCAGAGTAAAACCCTGGCTCTGGTGGGCAATCCCACTAATCTCCGTAATCTTACTCCCAAAACCCGCACTATACCTTCAATCTCATATCAATACCAAACGCCTGAGGCCAAAGGCTCAAGGAACTCTAGATTCAACTACACAGTGGAAGAAGATCCGAGAGAAGGTGAGGTGCTGCAGGAGCGGTCGATTCCTCATCGACCTCGCAAGATTATGAGATCTGATGCCTATGGAGGGTTTCAGAGCCCTGGGTCTTTCAATGGAGGAACTCAGCTGGTTTTTATTGAGAAGCAACCACACTCATCGCCTAATTCATGCAAAGATGATGGAAAGGAGATTTTTTGTCACAGTTTGAATGGGGGATTCCCTTCGGTTTCGCTGTTCAAGCAATATCAAAATGCAGCCATGGCGGCAAGAATTATTTTCTTCCTTTAGCGTTTTGGGTGCTTTCTTTATTTGATGGATAAAGGGAATTTGTTTGTTGACAACAATCAAAATGTTTGACACATTTTTATGATTGTGGAAATCTGAGCTGACATTTGAAATGAGTTTTTTTCTTTCTAATTTTTCATTGCATTTTTTTGAAAAAAATTTGAATATATTGTTTCTGATTTTTAGGTAGTAGTTTTAGGAATGGTACATTCTCTGTTGGATGTTTGGGAATTATAATGTGGATTATTGAAAAAATGAAGTCGAGGGCATTGTGTGTTAGGAACAATCTCAATCAGTTTTTGAAAACTCGGTCTAGGGGATGGTGAGTTACTCGGCCTCAGCACCGTGCCAAGGTGAGTAGCGGTGCTCATACTTGGGGTTATGGGGGCCTGTATAGTACAGGGTCAAGTATGGTAGAGACTTGCCCTAGCATTGTAGAACTCAGGCAAACTAGCCTGGGTTCTAGAAACTCCGGCAAGTCCATGCTTGCCTGAGTATGATTGCTTAAAGAAATTAAAAGGGGATTGGAAATTCACCATCCTTTTTTCATCTCTCTTTCTTCCTCTGAGAACTCTCTCTCTTCCCAAATGCTCTTTCCCTCCCTTTGTCATTTTTTCTGATTTGTACTAAAAAGGAGGAAGAGAAGGCAGTAAAAAGAAAGAGAAAGAGAAAGATAAAGAGAAAGAGGAGCAGGAGCAGAGAGACCCATAGAAGAGGAACTCAATAAGGACCCTTGGGAGATGATAATGAAACATTCCCTTCTCTATGAAGAATAATAGAGTGTTGCGAGTATTGTGATAATCGTGGCTCTCTGATGAGATCCTTCAAATTGGATCCTACTATCTGATGATGAATCACTCCATTCTCTGTGATTTTCATCAGCCAAAGCTAAAGAAGATGGAAGCTTTGGTTTCAGAGATGCCTAGATGTTCAAAGAGAAGGCACACCAGAGAGAGAGAGAGACATGCTCATGCCCAAAGCTCTCTATCTCTCTACCCCTGGCTGTTTTTATATTGGGTAGAACTTCGAGTGCACTCGGAATACCCGAGTTACTAGGCTTATGCATGAGCCAAGTCCTGGGCGCAAGCCAAGTAATTTAACATTAATGCCAACCATAATTCCTAGATAATATGTGTTTTTGGATGCATTTTTGCTTTTTTTTTTTTGGTCAATGCTCACTGCATGGGATTGACGTTTTACTTGATTCATTACGTACTTTAGCACCTCAAATTAGTTAAACTGCTACGAACTTAGTTATTGAACCTTATATGTTGACAAAGGCAGTTGCATGCTCAATGCAAGATCATCAACATCGTCGTCGTTGTCATCATTTGAGCCTTATCCCAGCTATTTGGAATCGACTACACGAATCATATTCCGCCATCCTGCTATCAAGGGCCATATCCTCTATCAGACCATAAGTCACCACATCTCTTCTGACGACTTCCATACATATTTTTTTAGGCCTTCCCATTGCCTTATTAGAGCCTTCCACTTAAAGCAAATCGCCGCTCCTAAGTGGCGTTGTTCTAGGTTGACGTGGTACATGGGTAAACCACCTAAGTCTACTTGCCCTGATCTCATTGCCTATTGGAGCCACTCATAAGTTGCCTCAGATGTCTTCAATCCAAATTCTATATCCTTTCTTGTCTTGCCACTCATTCCTCTTAAAGTCCTCATTTCCGTTACACTCATTCTATGGATATATTGTTTCTTGATTGCTCAACATTTCATCCCATATAGCATGGTTGGTTTTGCAATATTCCTATGGAACTTCTTAGTTTTATTGGTTTGCGATGATCACATAAGACTATGGAACCACATCTCTACTTTGTCCACCCAGCTATAATTATATGCACAACATCTTCCCCAATGTCATTTTGTTGAAACTTGAAAGTAAACTGAATTTCTAGAAAAAATAATATATATCTATTAGGATTCATGTTTTATATCATCTACTTTATTTTTATTTTTTGTGAAAGCCAATGTTGTATTGACCTAATTGTTCATTCTAATGAACAGATTCTTGAGAAAAGTGATTATACAGTCATTTCGGGGCATCCATTTATTAAGAAATCTGGTAAGATTTCATAACATTGGAATAAAATTTAATTTATATCAATTTTTTTCATGTTTTTACTCTAACATTGTGTTTGATTTTGCAGGATGGAGGAAGATATCATTTTTCTTTAATCTTTCTTTTGAAATCAAAGATAAGACCATTGAGTATGATCAGCATCAAAATGTTCAGCGTGCAGAATTTGTTGTTCGAGCATACATGCAGTAGGTTCTTCAGTTTCTGCTAATAATGTTGTGAACATTTACTTGTTTCCTTCTGAGTTGTGAAATGTCCATATCTGGTCAGAGGTGGTAGATTCTCAGATGGTTGGGGCTCCTGCGAACGTCGTGAGAAGAAGTTTTTGAAACCAAATCATGATATTCCAAGTACCGCAGAAACCCGGGCAAAGAATAAATCTTGCCAAGTATGTTCTGTACTCAACTTATTTGGTTAAAAATGCTTTCCAAATTGTTTAGATTTGATTTTGTGTTTGTTAACTTTGTAATTTGCATTTTCTGTTATGTCAAGTTTGATTACTTGATTGCAATGTGTTCTAAGCTACTAGATTTGATTTTGCGTTTGTTAACTTTTTAATTTGCATTTTCTGTTATGTCAAGTTTGATTACTTGATTGCAGTGCGTTCTGAGCTACTCTTTTTCTCAAAAGATGATTCAATAACATTTTGAGATTATGTTAATTTTAGCAAAAATAATGCCAAAGTGGAACAAATTTGAGTACATGTTGCGCAGGAAAATATACCTATCCAGAAAACAAGGTACTTACACGTGAAAATACACTTGAGTTTTCTTCCCTCCTTATCCTCCCTTTGGCCTTTAGAAGAATCTTCTGAAACTTTCAGTTGTATCTAGTGCTTTTGTACTCTTGTTAAATGCAATGGTGGATATCTATTCGACAGAAAATACACTAGAGATGTCAACCTGCGAAATGTTATTGGGAAAAAAAATTTGAAATTTTCGTATCTTGGATAATTCAGTGTAAACAATACAACTCTGCTTGGGACAAAACAGTCTTGAGTTGAGTTGACTGGATGATTTTTTATCCAAGTTTCTAGGGTACTCATAGTTAGGAAAGATAATAAAAGAATATAAAATAGGAATTGAAAAAGGGTTGTCTACAAATAGGCTATTTACCTTTTGTACAAGGAGGTCACAATCATTCTTGTCCCTTAGATTTTCAAATAGGGGGTGTAAGAGTATCATTAATTAGACATAAAGTTACAAAAAGAAAATTCTCAGACTTCGTGACTCATCTCAAGCCATCCAATTTGACATCTAATGAGAGGGAATAGTTGTGACTTCCTTGTACAAAAGTTAAATGGTCTCTTTGTAGACAATCCCATTTAAATAACTATATGAAAAAATTCCTAGTATATTTTCAACTGATCAAGGAAAATATTCTAGATTATATTTTTACCTTTTTGGATTTCTTGAACACATTAAGATATTTTTGTGTGATTTTGGCTTTTAGCTCCATTAGAAACTTAGAATCTTAGAAGCCTGGAAGTCTTTTGGACTTCGTTCAGTCATATGGCAAATGAGGGAAAATACAAAATTATAAATTCTAAATCGTGTATTCATCACTCTAAGTCCTACATTCTAAGGTGTCATCCGTGAATCATAATTTGAAAAGAGTAAATGATTAAATAGATGTTCAATGTAATATAAATTGCCTTTTTAAGGGAAAGTATGTAAATTACCTTTTTTAAGAAAATTCAGTTATTTATGATTTAAGGTAGAAAGTTAGAAACATTACTTACTACTGTAGTGACGGAATGCCATCTTGTCATTTTATGACTAAAAGCAAAAATAGTAGAGAAAGAGGGACACTGAACTTCCTTCTTAGCCAAGGGGTTGGCTATGACATTGTTACTGTGAACTGTGAAGGACATGGCTAAAATGAATAGGCTGACCATCACACAAATCAATGAGCTCTGACATGAAGTGGCTTGGCCTCTAAGGGGATCTTCTTGTGTAGCATGCAGATTGAATTACACTCCAAGTCTCTAACAATCTACCCAAGCTATTAGCGTCACCTAAGAATGATCTGAGACCGTCTCAATACATTGTAGAAAGATTTTTTGTTAATATGAGTTGTCTTAAAAATTGATACTTGCAATGAATATTGCTCAAACAGTAAAATATACTAGTCTGTCAAAGCTATACACTTGCAAATGTTGTAACCCCATTGGTCGTATACTCTTATCTCTCATCATAATTTGATGATTTGTAAATCTCTGCTGGCCCGCATCCCAAAGTTACCATGCACCATTACTATTTCCTCTCTCATCATTGTTAATGGCACCATCTACTATTATCACCACCATCTTTGTCATTGTTGTTTCCACTATCCCCGTCTTCATTATCTTGATCTTATGCTCCTTGTTGTTGCTCTTCTTTCTCCTGTTCTTACTATTTTTGACCTCACATGTTGCCAAATGGTTGAAGGTCCTGCCCCGTACTCCCTTTCCTTCCTGAATCCAAAATTCTTGTCCCAATCTTCTATTACTTGAAAATATAAGGCTTAATGATTGAAGCTCCTGTGCAGTCCTTCTAAGGAGTTGGATCTCCAATCTTCCCTTGAAAGTCTAGAGCATGGTTGATGCTAAAGAGATTTAAAAACTCAAAGTTATCATAAATTTCAGGTTTTGCATAACGCATAACTAAATCACTATTCATGGTCTTTAAATGCCATCATCTGATGGAAATTTTTGTAGTCAGCATTCTGAGGTTCAGAATTTGGGGCCAATTCCAATGGACCACTGAATGGAATTTCTACTTTTATCTTCCTACATTTGGGCGGGAATGCTTCCGCAACTCGTTTGTGTCCATGGCTGTCTAGAACCCCACTTATGCAGAAATGGCTGCCAAATAGTGGCTATTTGGTAATAGCTGAGGAAGAAAAACTATTATTTCCTTTATTCTAAACAGTAGAAGGAAGAATATTTCTAAGTGCATCATCCCAAACTGGCCATGTTTAACATTACTTCTTAGTGGGGACTATGTTTGATTCTGATCTTTAACATCTCTAGGGGTATCTTAGAACCTCCTTTACATAAGATATGCTTCAGTGAAAATTGGACTCTGTGAATTATAAGCTCTAAGAAGTTGCAGACATTATCTCGTCTAATTGCTTTCGTCCATGTCCTTTTGGGTTTTTCTCTTGCCCTATTAGAGCCTTTCACTTGAAGCATGTTGATTAACGAATTTTTTAATTGACAAGGGTTATTACCTCTAGTGATGAAGTTTTATATTGAAATGCTAGCATGTCAACTAAAGAAATCCATAGTAAAGTAAAAATAGAAACTTTTCAGTGATATGGACATTCAAAGTGATGATCAGCTTGAGGGAGGCTAGAGCGACAACTGTCCATACTTTGTGTTTCCCTTGTAAACTTTTCATTTTTGCAATGTTACAAGAAAAGTTTGAAGCTGGAGTTGTTGATTTATTCTTGCATGTTTGCCCTAAATCATCAACAACTCCAGCAACGTTCTGCACTAGTTTTTTTTACATGACTGCCTGCATTCTTCTGACAATTTAGGACTACGAATGTAAAGTGGAAAAATAGGGTGTTTTTGAAAATTTACTTTTCATGTGAATCTCTCTTCTGACAATTTAGGACTACTAATGTAAAGTGGAAAAATAGGGTGTTTTTGAAAATTTACTTTTCATGTGAATCTCTCTGTAGTTTTGGAAACCATGCTTAGCACATTCTATGAGGAACGAGAATCTCTTCCTTATCATGATGTTGTGAAGATGTTATTGCTAATCTCATAAATTAATGTTTAAATTCCTGCAGCTTTTAACAACCTTTTATTATCGGGATTTTGGTTTTTACTTATTAGACGTAATAGATCTTTCACGTATGGTGATGTTTTCGATCATATTTGATATTAGTTTGTAAAAATTTCATGTGAGTTGTAGAATGCTGAATTTGTCCTCTCTCTCTCTCTCTTTCTATTACTTGTACCTTCCTTCATGCAGGATCTTCTTGGTATTGGAGAATACAGGCCAGGAGCTGGGAATTCTTAGCGGTAGTTGAAAAGTTAAAGCGTGATTTTGTGAGTTGCTCCTTGCACTGACTTGTAAGTTGTAACATGTTTGAAGCCAGTCCGTTACATTAACACCATTCATTTCTCTTGAAAGGTTAATGTCTTAAATGCTTTCAATTCAAATGGTGTTTGGGCGATTTTATTTGAGAATCTGAGATTGTGATTTACTTGTATAAATAGAGAAAATTCACATTGTAAGCCTATTCCCTTCCCACTTCAAAAGAAACACAAGTAAATTTGTTGTCACATTGAAAGAAGTCTGTACTTAATCTGTTAAATCCAGTTGAATCTCACTTTGGTGATGTGTGTGTGTTTGAGAGAGAGAGAGAGAGAGATTCGCTCTTTGGCCTGTTTCTAAAGGTAAGCCTGTGGTAATACGAAACATAGAGGGGCTGTTATTTTTCTTTGGAAAAGTATAGCATGTGGGCATGATACAGTTTGAGTAAAAAGTAGGGGATCTACCCTTTGATTCCAAGGGGAACAGTGGAGATGAACTATTGTACCAAGGAATGGCTGTCATGTCTGTACACAGCTCTCTCCACCATCTACCGTGCGAGCAGATGGTCGATAGCCTGTCTGTGTTTTAAAACACGGCTTTCTAAATGTGAAATTTGTCCAAATTTCAGAAATGCTTTCTATAAGGAGCATCATAATATCGAAAAGTGTAGCGTGCCTTGGGGGACACAATTGTACATTTGTGTCCCCCCTAACGTACCTAACATCCATATTGGATATGGATGTAAAATGGAGGTGGTCGTACCAAAACCCACAAATTTATGGTCTAAAAATATGTATAGACAAAATTATTTTGTACTTTTTTATATTTGCATTCACCATGGTATAGATTCTCGATCTGTAAAACCTTTAGATCTAAAATCCATATCTAAAATAAATTTTTGAGGGAGGGCTTAAGTATATAGATGAGGGGGCCCATTCATAAAAAAACTGATCCATGTAATAGTCATCTAAAACTTTTCCCAAATTCCCCGACTCAAACCAACATATGATTCGGACAAGGTGAAGATAAAATTGGAGAGCTGAGGGAAATATTGGAACTGTTCGAGTTAAACAGCTTCCCAAATAATGGTGGAAAACTTCTGAACTTTGCAAGCTGGCCATGTAATTCCCCTTCAAAACCCTTTCTATGCTTCAAACTTGTTTTGTCTCAAACACAAACATTGTTTCTTCAAGCGCATCTAAACTCTATATAAAATAAAAGAAATGCTATCAATGGGCACACCTCTGGTAGATAAGCTTTTGTAGCATAAAAATTTCATGAGGATTTCCTTACAAGCTAGTTCCTATTACGGAATTCCTTTCTAGGTGAGGAAGGGGACCACTCCGGGGAAAGAAAATTAAAAAGTTTTTTTTTTTAGAAAGCGAGAATTATGAATAACTAGGGCTTCTTATAAAAAAGAGTGCTTTTTGTTTTTTTTTTTTTGTGAGAGGGGAGTTGAAGAATTATAGAGAGGTTGAAGTCCTTTGTTTCTTTCTCTAGGTTTTTTTTCATGCATAGAAAAATTACAAAGGTTTCTTCCAAAAATATCAAAAGGTTTTGGGAAAGGTTTCTTCCAAAAATATCAAAAGGTTTTGGGCTTCTCAGATTGAAACTGGTATTCTCCAATAAAGGTTCCAATAAAGGTTCGAAAGAGGTGATTCATTTGAGAAGGGTAGGAAGATAAAATTGATTCCATAGAGGTAACATTGTGTTGTTTTGTTTTTTTTTATTCTTAAATCCTTAAGTTATGATTAATTAGCTAGGAAAGAACGATTGTAATTATTGTTTTGCATTGTAAATTTCATTTGCGGTTGCTCAAAGTTTTCCCCTCTTTGAAAAGTTTTTCATGTAAACCTTGGTGTTTGGTTTAAATCTAATTTCCTGCAAATTCACATATTTTTATTTCTTTGAGGTTTGGTGTTTGTTTTTTGATTCTCCTATATGGGAAGGCACAATTTCTTGGTTATAGGCTTTACTTTTTCTTGTTGAATAGAAAATTGTGTGTGAAGAATCATAGGAGCAAACGCAAGCAAGATAATTAGCATGACTGGCGATAATTGGTTGATTTGGAAGCCTAAATGAAGAAACTCTTTATTGCAAACATTTTACATGTTCACATTACGAGTGATGGAGCCAAACCAAAAGAGATGACGAATAAAGAGTGGAACAAGCTAAATTAGAAAGTTGTTCGATACATCTGACATAGGTTAAATGATAGTATGTTTCACCACCTATAGAATGAAACTTCAATATATTCTCTATGGGAGAAGTTGGAAGGGCCATATGACAGAAAGGCAGTCGGCAACAAAGCCTTTCAGATATGAAAGCTATGTTAATTTGAAGTTTAAACAAGGTGAATCAATTGAAGAGCATTTAAATGAGATGCAGGGCATAGTGAATCAACTCTTTTCTATGAAGATGGTGTTGGATGATGAGTTACAAGCCTTATTACTCCTCAATTCATTACCTTATTGCTGGGACACATTGGTGGTGTCTCTTAGCAACTCTACACCAGATGGAAAACTAACAAAAAGTCAAGTTATAAGTAATTTATTGAATAAAAAAGCAATAAATAAAATCCTTAAATTGCTCTCAATCATAGGATCTTGTCACATAAAAACTAACAAAAAGTCAAGTTATAAGTAATTTATTGAATAAAAAAGCAATAAATAAAATCCTTAAATTGCTCTCAATCATAGGATCTTGTCACATAAAATAGTGGGAGAAATACAAGTAGAAAACCTCATGATCGTGAGAGATCAAGAGATAAATGCTCCTTCTATAGCAAGCCTAGCATGTAAAAAGGGACTGTCTAAAGCTTAAGAAAGAGAAATAGGAAGGAAAAGGTGAAGACAAACTAGAAAATAAGGAACTCGATGTTATTACTACTAATACTAGTATTATTACTTTCTTAGCTAATGATAATGCTTGCTTGCCTAAATGTTGCATGTAGCTGGCTTTTATGAATACCGATGCTTCCGGCCATGATACCCCACAAAAGGATTTCTTTACATCTTAGAAGTCAAGAGACTCTGGCATAATAAAGATAGGAAATAATGTCATCTCAAAAAGTGTAAGAATGTGTAACATTTGTGTTGAGACTGATGTTGACTGTAAATTGGCTGTCAAGGATGTAAGGCATGTTCCAAACTAACGACTTAATCTGATTTCAACTGGGAAATTAGATGATACGAGGCTATAATAATTACTTTGGTAGTGGCATTGGACGCTTACCAAAGGGTCGCTGTTAGTGGCAAGAGGAAAGAGATTGCACTCTTTACAGGATATAGGTGCCGTTGTATATGAATCATTGTTCACAAAATCGTCCGATCTAACAGCTAACTACCCTGTTATATCGGAAACGGCTACTCACCGGTTTTGGTTTTGGGCGGTTAGGGTGATCAACAGGTATTTTAGAAAAAAATTCAAAAAAATGTATATAAATTATCAAAAATAAGGAAGTTGATTTGTAATGCATTTTTAAATATTCTTTACATTATGGTAAAGATTAAAAATTGTTTTTTCATTAATACTTCACTTTTATATTTTCCCATCTTTTATAGAAAATTTTGAAAATAGATCTTGGAAAATATAAATTGGGTTAAAATCTCATTTTTTCATTAATTTTCAACTTCATTTTAATGTGTTTTGTTTTAATCATTCTTTATATGCTTTTCATAGTTTAGTAGTTTTTTTTTGTATCTTTTTTATTTGTTTTCAACACTTTTTTGACCACCTAGGACTTATCCGGTTAGAGAGGTTGAATCGGCCAGTTTACCAATTAGGCCGGTTAAATTGCTTCCAAGCCCATATTCGGCTAAACGTTCCAGTTCGATTTTGCGAACACTGGTATGAATGAAGTGAACACCATCGAGTAAACTTCATCAAATGACCTATAGCATAAGTGGCTTCATCACATGAGCGAGAAAGGGATGCAAATTCTATCAAACAATAATATTCCTCAGCTTAAAAAGATACACGTATAAATCACAACTCTTATTGTTTGATTGGCAAACAACATAGAGTTTCACTGAAACGTACTTTTATTTTTAAAACAAATATCATGAAATTGGCTTATCCTGATGTATGTGGTCCCATGAAAGTCAAAATTATTGGTGGTGCCTCTTATTTTGTTACCTTCATTTATGGTGCTGCTGGAAAAGTGAGCACATACGCTATAAAAACCAAAGTTAAAGTCTTTGAGATGTTTTGAAATTTTCATGCTAAAGTTGAAAGGGAAACATGAAAGCCTTTAAAGTGTATTTGCATAGATAATGGTGGAGAATATAATTCGAAGATATTTATAGAATACTGTAAAAAGTATAGTATCGGACGTAAGATATTGTTCCCAAGATACCTCAAGTAAAAAGAATGAACCGCAATATTGAATCAAGTGTATGCTCTCACTAAACTACCGACGTTCTTTTGAGGTGAGGTAATGCACATTGTATACCATTTGATTAATTTATCCCCTTCTGCTCATTTGAAGGGAAGTTATCCAGAAAGAGTGTGGATATGAAAAGATGCCTCACATGAACACTTCAACGTGTTTTGTCGTAAAACATTCATTCATGTATTAAAAGAATAGATGACAAAACATGATGACAAGTCAACACAATGTATCTTCTTAGGTTATACAGATGAAGTGGCTACAGGTTTGGATCCATAAAAAAGGAAAGTGATCAAAAGCTGAGATGTAGTATTTTGTAAATATTAAACAATTAAAAACTTTGAAAAATTTGAGAAACCCCAAGCATTTGTCGATGACCTTACAGATCTTGCTTTAATTCCTCCTCCAGTTGCATATCAAGATGGGGTAGATGCACAAGGTCAAAGAAAAGTGGCAAGTGATAATTCTCCTAGTGATGTTGCGTAGGGGGAACAGCCCCTTCAAGAACCACTAGCGACAACTCTATTAAAAAAGGTCAACCAAGGTAATGCAGCTAAGGGTGGCAACAGGTTGGGTCGGTTCTGGGACCGGCCGGCCCGAAAAAATATTATGGGACCCGGCCCCAAAGTCACTAGACCCGAACCCAACTAGAGCATACCCAAAAATTAAAATATGTATATCTTTAAATATATTTATATTTTAATATATTTCATAAATTAAGACCCAAAAATATAATATGGGACCCAGACTTGACCCGACTTGAAGAATGTTTGGGTCTAAGATTTGGATCCGGATCCATACCCGACCCGTGGGGTCCAATTTTTGGACCCATACCGGGACTCAAGTCGGTTCTACCCATCCAATCCTGAGTTGGTCCAAGTCCATTGTCACCCCTAAAGGCAACCATCAAAGAAGTACTCACCCACTAACTGATGGGTGAGAGCATGAAAGATTCCAAGAATATGCAAGATGAAATCAAATCCTTGAAAAAGAGCAACACATATAACTTAGTTGAATTATCAAATGGCTATAAGGCATTGAAAATAAGTGGGTCCTCAGGTTGAAAAATGATGCTGAGAAATAAGTAAATCACAAAGCTTGTCTAGTTGTAAAAAGTTTTGGTAAGGAAAAGTGTATTGACTTTGATGAGATATGAAGATGTTATCCATTTGTGTGATTCTAAGTCTAGCAGCGAGTTTGGATCTAGAGATAGAATAATTAGATGTCAAAACCGCATTTCTTCATGGTGACTTAAAGGATGAGATTTTTATAAAACTACACAAAGGCTTTGGAGTAAGATTTAAAGAGCACTTGGTCTGCAAGTTGAAGAACAGCTTTTATGGATTAAAACAAGCCCTAAGATAATGTTACAAGAAGTTTGACACATCATAGATGAGTCATGCAAATCGTTGGGTTTATTTAGGAGAATTACTGATAATGACTTTGTTATTCTTCTACTTGTTATTGATGACATGCCAATTATTGGGCAAGCTTTTCACAGGAGTGACAAGTTAAAGAAATAATTGTGCTAGTCCTTTGATATGAAGAATTTGGAGCCAGTGTAACAAATTTTGGGCATGGAAATAAAAAATGATAGGAAAACCAAGAAGTTATGATTGTCATAGTAAAGATATGTTGAATAGGGATTTGAAAAGTCCAGTATCATGAATGCAAAGCTAGTTAGCACGCCAGTTAGCATGCTGGTTGCATGACATTTTGAGTGTAAAACAAATGAGAAGGAAAAGAAAGAAATAGAAATTGTTCACATTGCTTCAGTTATAGGGAGTTTGATATATGCTATAGTGCATATGAAATCAGATATTCTGCATTTAGTGAGTGTGTTAGTAGATTTCTTGCCAGCCTTGACAGAAGTATGAGATAACAGGAAAATTGATTCTCAGATATCTCAAGGGCACATCTAATTTATGTTTATGCTTTCGAAGTGGAAAACTTGTGCTAGATGGATATACATCTAGACATCATTGGACACCTTAATACCTAAAAATCCACATCAAGTTACGTGTTTGCTTTTGCGAGGGGAGTCATGTCATTTCAAATTGTAAAATTGTATTGCTCTTTAATGATAAAGGCAAAATATATAACAGAAGCAGGCAAAGAAATGATGAAGATGACGAGGTTGTTAAAACAACTAGGTTTGAACCAAGACAACAACATGGTTCATTGTGATAATTAGAGTGCTATTGATCTAAACAAGAATATAACATATCATAGCAAAGTGAAGCATCTAGATGTCGGCTATCACTCGATACTATATGTCTTAAAGAATCAGTTGATGCGAATAAAAAAGTACATACTGATCGCAATCCATTAGATAAAATGACTTATGCCCTAACAAAGGACACAAGAGTTTTGTACGACTTGGCAGGTATGGTATTGTACATTGGGCACGAGATCCACTAAGCAAGGGATGCTCCTCATGGGTGTAAAGGGGAAGATTGTTACGTAAGTGGTCTAACCACATGAGGATGGGGATCACTATAGGAAAATAAGATTTAAAATGCCATTTTGGGAAAGAAAAAAATATGACTAGTTAGGGTTTCTTATTAAAAAGAGCTTTTTTTTTTTTGTGGGAGAGGAGAACCAAAAATTTATGGAGAGTGGTTGAAGTCCTTTATTTCTCTTTAGGAATTTTTGATGTACATAAAAATTACTACATAAGGTTTTTTCTTTCAAACCTCTCAAAAGGTTTGGGGCTTTCTAGATTAAAGCCGGTGTTTTCCAATAAAGGTTGGAAAGAGGTATTCTTTTGAGAAGGGAGGTAAGGTGAAATTGATCACACATAGGTAACCCCTTTTGTTTTTCTATTTTTATTGTCCTTAAATCCTCAAGTTACAGTTAAGTAGTATAGGAATGACGATTCCTTTTTCTTTTTTTTTAATAGTGGATATCATCGGTAGTGTATGTAGTTTTTACCTACTTTGAAGGGTTTTTTACTTAAATCTTGGTGTTTAATTTGTTTCTAATTTCTTGCAAGTTTGCATATTTTTATTTTTTTGAGGTTTGGTATTTTTCTTCTGACTCACACATAATTGGGAAGGCACAACTTCTCAATAGTTCCGATGCATATTTTCATGGATGCGGCTTATGTAAGGGGTTAGTTTTGCACAATTAAAGTAATGCGCACATCGGTAATTCTGATGTTGATCCCTCTGTTGACTTGAAATTTAGTCACTCCTAATTATGAATTTGAAACTCTAAATAGTGTAAATCAAGTAGATTTATAAATATTTGAAAATCTTGAAAATCCGAATGAAATCTTTTGTTTTTTTATCATATCAATACAACTTGAGATCAAGATGATCAATTGCAGGGTTTTATAGCAAGAAGTGGGTTTTTGAGGCGTGATTTAGGTTTGTATGACAAGGTTGATGTTTAATATAAACTTTTTCCTATATTTAATATTTAGTTTTTCAAGAAAATTCTTTGAAAATTAATGAAGAAAAATTGTTTTGGTAGTTTACTAAATAGAAGAAAAAGAAAAACGAAAAAGTTTAGATAGAGCAGAGGCTCTAAACAATCAAATTAGAGCCCACATCAAAAATCTCACTCGAAGTTTGATCCGATGCTCAAATATCTTCAAATTGTTCATCTAGACATCAAGTTGCAAGGACTTGGAAAAAAAAAATAGATTTCAAGTTTTGGAAATAGTGCATCATGTAACGCATTTTTGGACCGTCAACTTTTAAGTTATACAAGTTTTCATAGATTTGCTCGATCTACACTATTTTTGAAGTTTTAAATTTATAATTAAAGATGAAAATGTACTTTAAGGCTATTACAAAGATTTTCGGTATTGAAACCACAATTCTCGATACTATTTGAAGGTGGGCTCTAATTTCATTGTTTAGAACCTCAGCTCTATACAAACCGTACCCTTTAAAAAGTTTCAAAAATTTAAATCTTCAAAAATAGTGTAGATTTAGCAAATCTATGAAAACTAGAATAACTTAAAAATTGATGGTCCAAAAATATGTTACATGATGCACTATTTCTAAAACTTGAAATCGATTTTTTTCTTAAGTTTGTGCATCTTGATGTTAAGATGATCAATTTGAGGATATTTGAGCATCAAAACAACATCTTCTAGTGAAATTTTTGAGATAGGCTTTAATTTGATTGTTCTATATAAACTTTTCCTTTAAAAAAATCTATGCAGGCTCAAAGATTTCTAAGACGAGATTGAACAAAATATTTCCTTTTTTTAAAAAGAAATTTAATCCTCTGTAAAGTTTTCATTTATTTCCTAAACTCTAGCCCAAGGAGCACTAAACGTGTTTTCTACCCCTTTTTTTTAAAAAAAAATTTCTCTCAAATGTAGTAGTCTTGGAACCCAACCTTACTAAGTCTAAGTTAAACTCCAGAACCGACCCAGACCCAATTTTTGGGTTGGGTCCATGTCAATTGGAATGGGTCAAGTCGGGTCATTGTATGTAAATGAAAAGTATATAAAAAATTATTTTGTATATTATATAATGGTCATTTTGTACTATTCATATGTAATTTTAATATATTCTGGTCATGTTGGCCTAGAGCAAGATCCAAATTAACCCTATAAGATCCAAGCTGGACTTGGACCTGGACCTAGGCCGAATCGAGTCTAAGGCCAAGTAGCTCTAGACCCAACCCAGATGGTCAGATTAAGCACTACTATCTCTCTCTCTCTCCTATTTATGCCTGTAACTCTCAACAACTGAAAAAAAAAATAGTCGAAGGGAAGATAAAGAGACTTTCTCCTTAAAAATCCCTTAAAGCTTCTAGCGATAAGATATTATATAATAATATGTTATATTAAAAATAAATTATATAAAAAATATAATAAAATAATAAAAAAAAAATACGGTCAGAGAATTAACTAATATAGATTAGATTCATATCACGTAGACCATATGCACTCTGCTAATTATTATAATAAACATATTGTACATCTAAAATATCCAAGTCAAGTCTGATTTGGTCAACCTAGACCGATCCTAGGTCCCTACTTCTGGACTAGGATCCGACCCTCCGACAGGCCAACCCGATCCATTACCCACCTCTTTGCGACACCATTTGTTCCTTCCCATTTGTGAAACTGCGTTTGTGTGAAAAATACCTCAAATTGCTTCAAAACGTCGCCATATTCACCACAAAAAAAGAAGAAGAGAGAAATTACATCTACCATTTATCTTGTCAACCTATATTCAATCATAAATGTACATAATGCAACAAAATATAAAAATACTAACGAGGAAATACACATCTTGATCAGGATTTGTATTGATTAAGAGGCCCGTATATATAGAAATACGGGCCTTCTTAATTAATCTATTTTTTAGATGGATTTAAGACTTAATTTTTAAGGACACCTAACCTCTAATACGAAGATCATGAATATGAAAGAATAAATAAATTTTTAAAACAAAAAATATTAATTCTAATAAGAGAACATTTGGACCATCAGTCTCCATTATTTTTAGATAGAGCACCTTTTTGCATCCATCTTTAAGATAGATGCTTTACACTTTCTAAACCGCATATGTAGAAATACAGTCCAACCCACAAGAAACATTTTTTCTTAGAAAACCTCCGGCAATATTTAGGCTAGTTTTTGACAAGTAGATATATTTGTAGCTTTGTTGTTGTTCCTTCTATTTTAACTTTTTAGCATATTATTAGACCTCAAAGTTGACTTTGGCCAGTGAATCTTCACTTCCATGTGTGAAAGAGAACCAAAAACGAAGAATTTATAATATCGGCACTTTTGAAAAAATATTTTCATGCGAATTTTATGTGGTTACGTGTCATAATATTTTCAAACCAATTGATTTTAATAATACATCTTTTCCCACCAATTGATAACGCCTGAAAATATTTCTATATCTAACCACAAAAGTGAATGTTTTAGGTATTGACAAATATTTTCACACGAACCAAACATGCCCAATGGTAAACCGAAAATAGATTTTTATTTCTAATTTTACAGAATTGAAATGTGTAGACTTCAACTTTCTACAAAAAAAATCAATGTTTACATGAGGAGCCAGCACCATAGCTTTTCCGGAAAGTGGAAGTCGCTCAACTTTGGTCCTACTTCTCAAGTTATCCCCTTTTTCCACCAATCCAAGCAAGAAAATGATGTTCTAGTTTTGACCCAAACCCAAATTTTCTATAAGAAATACCACCAATTCCTTACTTTATTTCTTTTCATAATCGATTGTGGCGATTGTATTCTATTCCCTTCTTTCCCTTTTTTGGTTTGCACTGTGTTTTCATGTTATTATTACAACTTTGTGTGTGAGGGCACATGAAGACCAAGAAAATGATGAAATGCTGGAGGAAGAAGGGAGCAGGGCGCCTGCAGACAGAAAGGGGACCAAAACCATGTGTTTGTTCAAATGTGTGTGTGAGAGAGAGAGAGAGAGTTCTTTTATCTTTATTGGATTCCCTTTGGGAACATCATCATCATCATAAATAAATATAAAAGGGATGTGTTATCTCTTTGAAACTCCCTTTTTACCTTAAATGTAACAAATCTCTTCAAAGTTTAGGGGAGTGAAAAACTTGGAAAAAGAATGAGCCATCGGTCCTCATCTTCCTCAAATTGACTAAATCTCACCTACTAACCAAAATTTAATTCCTAGATACTTTAAAAGATTGTTTCAAGATCCATTTCTCACATTAGAATTGTGCTTTATGAGAAAAAAGATATTAAAAAATAGTAAAATGAAAATAATTTGAAAAAAAAAAAGAAACAGAAAAAGCAAACATCAAGACTCTCTCTCTTTTCAATGTTGTGACACCCAAGATAAATATGTGCTACTCATAAGTGGAAAATACACTTTTAGATATAAATTTTTTAATAAAAACGAAAAGTAATATTTTATCTCTCTTTTTTAAATATTTATAGATTTCCCTTAAGATAATTGTACTTGGTATCACACTGTTGAGAAGAGAGAATCAGATGTTTTTTAGAGTTTTTTTTTTTTAATGTAATTTGTGGGAAGGGAAAACAAATAAAATGGTAGTGTTTTGCTTGATATTTTCAAGAAAAATTGGGTCGGCTTAATATCATTTGGTTTAGGGCGCAGATTTCCCACCAATTTCTCTCTTTCCCCCAAAATAGCGAAAATATGAATTTCAATATTAATCCACATCCATATTAATCAGTCTTAAGCGAAAATATGATTTGGTTCAAGTTTAGTCAAAACTAGTGTTGAACTAATTGGTTCAAGTTTAGTCAAAACTAGTGTTGAACTAATTTTGACTAATTGGACTGCCCTCTTTTGACCCAAAATAGCGAAAATATGAATTTCAATATTAATCCACATCCATATTAATCAGTCTTAAGCGAAAATATGATTTGGTTCAAGTTTAGTCAAAACTAGTGTTTAACTAATTTTGGCTAATTGGACTACCCTCTTTTGATGGGATTAATTGGCTAAATAAATTCGGGCAATTATTTTCAGGAGGAAGTTTATAAAAGGGGTCCATCTAATACTTCAAAAGCAGGAGTGGAATTGGCCGGGTAGCCTAGCTCTTAAAAGCAAGGGCCTAGGCTACAAGATGTGGTCTTAGGGCCATATCACAGCTTGAGGCCAAGGCCAGCCCAGGCTTGGGACAATGCTAATGTGTTGGCCCTTCTTTCCTTATTCTTATCTCTGTATACACCTTTTTTTTAATTTGTCAAATTTCCTTTATTTTTCTTGACTTTAAACACATAAAATGAGACCATACTATCCCAATACACCTTAGACCACAAACACCATAGTCAGCAGTCCCCAATTCACGGTCCCTTATCCACAGGATTACCTTAAAATTTGAAAATAAATAATTTTGGAGATGAATGTAACATTTTAATTTTGAAAATGGGATAAGAAATGACCAAAAATATATACAATATCATGAGAATTTGAATCCCGACATTCTGACCATCTTTCACCCAAACGACACGACACAATATGTGTCACCTAGACACCCAGTGTAGGAACAACATGTCTAGGTCATACAAGGCTTAGACAACCCAATTCGTGTCATCTGGTAGAAACTAATCGAGACGATACGAGATGTGTTGTCTAGGTCATTCAATGACATAATATTGTACGTGGGCCACACAAGGCTTGGACGACACGATTCGTGTCATCTAACCGACACAGACATTGAATATGAAGAAGAAGAGAAAAGAGATAACACAAGATTTATGTGGCTTAAGCCGAAGCCTTACGTCCATGGATCCAAAGCCCTAATTGGCTCCATCTTCACTATTTTTGGATAAAACATTACACAAATATGTGCCTCTATATATAGAGAACAATCACAATGAATCTTAGAGATAGAGGAAAATAATACGATACTTATCACCAATAACCAACTTGACCAATTAATTTGACTCGGTCTATGTTCAACACTCCCCCTCAAGTTGGTTCACGGAGTGAAGCAAAGTGCCCAACTTGCCAAACTGAAATTAGAACTAGAAGGTTTTTTTTGCTCAGCTCTTTTAAACGGATGTTTTCTTTTGCGTGGCACTGGGGCGGAGGTTTTCTTTTGCGCAATACTGGGGCCGGAGGTTTTCTTTTGCGTGGCACTGGGTTCGAAGGTTTTCTTTTGCACAGCACTGGGTTCGGAGGTTTTCTGTTGCACAACACTGGGTCCGGAGGTTTTCTTTTGCACAGCACGACACTTGGGCCTGGAGGTTTTCTTTTGTACGGCACTGGGGCCGGAGGTTTTCTTTTGCACAATACGACACTTGGGGCAGGTTTTCTTTTGCACTGCACGGCACTGCGCAGCACGACACTTGGGGCAGGTTTTCTTTTGCACGGCACAGCACTGCGTAGCACGAGGTTTTCTTTTGCATGGCACGACACAGCACTTGGGGCCGGAGGCTTTCTTTTTCACGGCACGGCAATTGGGGCCGAAGGTTTTCTTTTGCACGGCACTGTGCAATTGGGGTCGGAGGTTTTCTTTTGCATGGCATAGACTGGAGGTTTTCTTTTGCGTGGCAAAACACTTGGGGCCGGATGTTTTCTTTTGCTCTAATACCATATTAAAGTTCGAGAGAGCATGCACACAAACATTGAATGTGAAGAGAAAAAGAAGAGAAAAGAGATAACACATGATTTACGTGGTTGGTTCAGGCCGAAGCCTTACGTTCACTGATCCAAAGCCCTAATTGGCTACATCTTCACTAATTGGATAAAGATTACACTTGGGGCTGGAGGTTTTCTTTTGCTCTGACACCATGTTAAAGATCGAAAGAGCATTCACACAGACATTAAATGTGAAGACATTGAACGTGAAGAAGAAGAGAAAAGAGACAACAGGTTTTCTTTTGCTCTGACACCATGTTAAAGATCGAAAGAGCATGCACACAGACATTGAATGTGAAGACATTGAACGTGAAGAAGAAGAGAAAAGAAACAATACAAGATTTACGTGGTTTATGCCGAAGCCTTACTTCCACAGATCTAAAGCCCTAACTGGCTACATCTTCACTATTTTTGGATAAAAAATTACCCAAATACATGCATCTATATATATAGAACAATCACAATGAATATTGGAGATATAGGATAATATGAGGCTTATCACCAATAACCAATTTGGCCAAGCAATTTGACTTGGTCTATCTTCAACAGAAAGTGACCTAAACCTTTGACCGTTAGAATTTCAGAATTTGAGTTGAACCGAATGGATAATCATCACAAACCTCTTTCCAACCACTTAGAGGTTTATAAAAAGACCGATGTCTGACCTCTTGAGGGTGGGCCTCTTAAGTTACTTAGGTTCCACTTAATTTAGGCATTAATGAGAGAAGTAAGATATTTAGAACTTACTTAGTTTAGGCATTAATGAGAGAAGTAAGATACTTAGAACTTACTTAGTTTAGGCATTAATGAGAGAAGTAAGATACTTAGAACTTACTTAGTTTAGGCATTAATGAGAGAAGTAAGATACTTAGAACTTTAGGAAAGAAAATACATAAATCCCATAAGCAAAGCCCATACTTCAGCCTCTAAACATTAGAATTAAGAAAAGCCTAAACCCTAACTTAGAAATCTAAAAGAAAAAGGACAACGGTTTAATCATAGCCGCGATCTTGATATGGGCAAAGCTTTGAGCTTCGGTTATTTCAGAGGTAACTCTCCATCTTTTCCTCTACTTTCGACCATTTTATTTAGCATACATTTATTTGCTCCAATTTGGTTAGGTGTACATTTATTAACATCCAGCTGGATTAGCCCCTAGATCATAATTTGACGGGCCTCAATGACTCCTCTAACTATTTTAATTAACTAGTTTGTAGTATCAGGTTGGGGGTTTTTCAATTGAAAATCTCTCAAATTTGCACTATAAACAATCTCGTTATTTTCCTTAGATTATATTCGGCTCTACCCTTCCCACGCTTAGCCTGTTGCTAGGCCTACGTTTAAGTAAGGCGCACCTCAACTCCATTGTAAGTTGTTGTTTTAAAGTTAAATATCCTTAATTTGATCATCTCGACCTTAAGATGTATAGTCGTGGAAGAAGAAAAGTTCGAGGCCATTGTAAGGCTTGTAATGCTAAAATTGTATCTTATTGTAGGGTTTGGAGGTACACTTTACTTTTGATTGTTCATGACTGATGCGTTATATAAACCACACCTTATTTTCGATATATGTTATACTTAAAAAATATTATTTCTATTTTAGTTGTAGTATTTCTAAAGTCTTGCCCACTAGTTTGCCCAATAGTCGGTCTGACTCAAGAATCGATCACCCTATATTGTTTCTATCAATATATAGAAAATTGTCTAGGTCTAAAATAGAAATGATGATTTGCTACAATAAAACGATGTTTTTATACCATACAAACGCCGATTCACTGATTGGCCGTGGTGGGGGGGGGGGGGGGGTTGTTCATTTTCAAGTTTAGGTGTTTACCAATCTCTGTGACCTGCACCATTTTTTGAGGATTGAATTTCATAACTAAGGGTAAAAATAGGTTTCGAGGACATTGTAAAGGCTTGTAACGCTAAAATACCTGCACCATTTTTTGAAGATTGAAATTCGTAACTAAGGCTAGAAATAGGTTTCGAGAGCATTGTACGGGCTTGTAACGCTAAAATTGCATCTTTTAGTAGGGTTTGGAGGTACACTTTACTTTTCAGTAATTAATAACTGACACATTATATAAAGGGCGTGGTTTTATATAAAGCTTAGGCTCTAAACAATCAAATTAGAACCTACCTTCAAATAGCATTGAGAAATGTGGTTTCAATATTGAAAATCTTTGTGATGGTTTTAAAATATATTTTTATAATTATTTATAAAGTTTAAAGTTTTAAAAATAGTGCAGATCGACATATCTATGAAAACTTTGAAATATTGAAAATTGACAGGTTAAAATGCATTGCAAAATACACTATTTCCAAATTTTGTAATCTACTTTTTTCTCAAGTCTATGCATCTTGATGTTGAGATGATCAAATTGAAGATATTTGAACATCAAAAGAACCTCTTCAAGTGAAATTTTTAGGTAGGTTCAAATTTGATTGTTTAGAGCCTCATCTCTATATAAACTTTTCTCTTATATAAATTACACCTTATTTTCAATATATGTTATACTTAAAAAATATTATTTCTATTTTTGTTGGTGTATTTCTAAAATCTAGCTCAATTGATTTGCTCAATAGTCGGATTTAGGACCAAACATATCTTCTTAACATTTGCTTGCATCAGTGATTTAAAAAACTTCGGGTCGACACATAATCGCCCGGTCCAACCCGAAAATCGGTCACCCCATTCCGTTTGTTTCAATATATTGGAAATCGTCTGGGTCTATAAAGAACCGGCAATTTACTGCAATAAAAAGACACTTTACTACCGTACAAACACCGATTCAGATTGATTTTTGGCCGGTTCACTACTTTTTGTGCACGGTAAAATGGCGATCCGGATCACCGACATGGACCGGTTTTTAAGATGCACAATATAGGTCGTCGATCCATTTTTTAAATTACTAGTTTGTATAATTCTAGAGACTAAATACCAAAGATTAATGGCCTCATTATATACTTTCTCTTGTATTAATTTATAATTTAAAATTATATCGTCACTCACGATAATAGCAAACAAGGTGGACACTGATAGAGACAATGGAGAGAGAGATAGAGAGTTACAGTGGTCGCTGGTCGTTTTGCACATTTGTCGTTTTAAAATGAATGAGCATTTTCTCTCTCTCTTTTTAAATTTTTTTGGAGTTTAAGTTTCTGTCGTTTTCTCAGAAAGTATGGATAATATGGTAATTAGTGAGGGTTAGTGGAACGATTATGACCTAATCACTCTCTTTCCCTAATCTAAAAAAAGAAGGGCATTCTCGTCCTTAGGGCCCAACCCTTTTGGGCGCCTTCCTTTGCAGATAGGAACTCTCAATTATGTGAAGGAGCTGCCCTATACTCTTTTGGACTGCAGTGATCAGGTAACCACTCTTTCTCTCTCTAAAATTAATTGATCCTTCCTCAAGACCTATCAAGTTCTGATCAACAATATGTATTAATGATCGGTTTCCTCATCGATATTGATTTTCTCTGTACCCACTTTTCCTCTCTCCAAATGTTCTTGTCTATTTATTCTCCTGCGCTCAGTTTCCAATCCTCTCTCTAAAAATTTAGTTATTTCTTTATTCAGCCATTGCAGTTCCTTAGAAGATCATAGAAGTTTGGTGTTTCTGAATAAAAACAGAGTACTTTGCCGTACTTGGGCCAGCTGCTAAAGAACTGTACCAATGGCTCAACAGGTATTTAGTAATTAATGTTGCTTTCTTGATTCATGGGGTTCAGAGTATTGATTGGCTTGAAATGGGGTATTTTATCATACTGGTTTTTTTTTTTTTTCAATCTTTTGGTGATTTTTTACAGGAAGAAGGATGGCCTCTTGGTCTGCAACTTTCTGGTATGAGAGTTGGGCTGATTAATAATATTAATCGGGATTTATTAGAATCCATCTCTTCTAATACTTTGATCACTGGCTCCTTAAGCTTAAGTTCTTCCTCTATTTCTTCCTCGGACTTGGATACAGAGGTGATCTCTCTAAAAACTCAAATCTCTATCTCACTTTAAAAACCCATTCTCTCTCTCTCTTTTTGGTGTGTATATTTACAGTCTAATTAAGCGAATGCTTATTATTTTTACAGTCCAGTGGTTCCTTCTTCTATGACAAGAGCATCACTTTAGGGAGCCTCATTGGGGTCACCACTGTTAGAGACAGAACAAACAGAGTGGTAATCAACCGATCAAAGGGCCATCACTCATCAAAACAAACCAGGAAAAACCCAACCTCTAAACCATGGTTTTGTCTATGTAACAGAGCCAATGATGCAGAGGCTGCTCCATCTCTAGGCCATTTTCTCAACATCGAAAGAAGAAACTCAAATTTCAACAGAAGAGAGAGAAACTTGATGGGTTTTATCTTTGAAGAATTCTCAGTGATTCAAACTGGTATTGAAGAAAACTCTCTGTTCTCCGAAGGCCGAGTTGCCCCTCCACAAATTGTTGATGATGGGTCGAGAACTAGAGAGAGAAATACTCGGAGACTGGGTTCATGGCTTGAAATTGATGATCACAGAAGACCCAGAAGAGAAATTTGTAGGAGAAATGGGAATGGAGTTGGATATGGGGTTCCAAGGCTGTGTGTGTGGCCGTGCTAGACGATGAAGGTTTTCTCTCTCTACAATCAGAGAGCCATTTTCTCTCTCTTGAATCAGAGTAATATTTACTGGAATTTGCTTGAGAATTTCTCTCTCTCTCTCTCACATGAGTCTCTTCCCCTTCGGTTTTCTCTCTCTAGGATTGCTCTTTCTTAATTCAAGACATGTCTCTGTGTCTGGCCATGCCTGCGCCTCACTTTCTTTCTCTCACTAGGATTTAAATTTCTTTCTTTCTCTCACTAGGATTAAATTTTCTTTCTTTCTCTCACTAGGATTAAATTTTTTAATACTAAAGTGCTGGTTTGTACTTACGAAACACTGATAAATAAATTCCAAAATTTTTATGTTTTACTTTAACAATGTGGTTATTTAATTCTGATCCTATAACCATGCAGTGGGCTCCCTCCGGCAAACTTAGTTGGGAGCAGGACCCCAAAATTTTTAATTAACTTCATTAATAAAAAATAACGATATTTTATGCTCCTGCATGAGCGTATAGTGCATATTTATTCCCTCAGACAAATGACTTACTTGTGAGGATTTTTCACTTGGAAATTTTGGCAATCACCTAAGAATACGTTAGATGATTATTTTTAAAAGAAAAAAATTGAATTTTGATTTTCTTGACACTTAGATCTCGCTTGGGATGGCCCGTATTCAATTTTCTCAAAAAATAATCTATCACAATTCAAGACTGAAGCGATACCATCCAATTTGTAAACCTACATTCATGATTTCAAATTCCTATTATTCTTTCTAGCCAAAAGATTTCATGCTCTCACCAGAGTACACTGTCTATTTACTCCCTTGAGTAAAACAAAACTAGGAGTAATTTTAAGCCTCAAAAATTTGGGGATTTTAATTCTTCAACCAATAACTAACCCTCAATTTTTAAAAACAAAAAAAAAAAATCCAAATTGCGCTCTCCATGAACTTCAAAAAATAGTGTATACAAATTTATTTTCTTCTCTAAAAATTTAAGGCTTCAAAATAGTGTAGATCCAGCACATATATGAATGCTTGAATATCTTGAAAATGGATGGTCTAGATAGTATATACAATACACGATGTACTATTTCATTTTTTTGAACGGGATACAAGATGTACTATTTCTAGGTCTCAAAATCGCATTTTTTCCAGTTCCATATCCGACATCCCGAGGTCGATATGATCAATTAGAGGTTTTCTTCGGAATCAAAACAACCTTTATGAGTGAGTTTTTTAGTCATGCTTTATTTATATAGTATAAGGTTGACACCTTAAATACTTTCTCGTTATTTTTAATACATGCATGGTCCTCCAAATCTCGAGATTTTACATTGAAAGAATCTTTCTCTCAAGTAGATCTTATTTCTGGGGGTGTCAAGAGCCATACCCGACCAGGCTGTTGAAATTCTCTAAGGTAGGCCAAGGACGTGCCCAAAAATTAAATTTCGGGACTGACCCTGAAATACTGCCTATAAGGCTCGAACACCCAACTACACCAGGCCAGGCCCTTTTATAAATGGGTGTGGTTTGCATAAGGTTGCAGCCTTAAATAATCAAAATAAGGTGCACCTCCAAATTTTATCATAAAATGTAATATTTGTGTCAAAATTTTTTAGGATAGCATGATATTACATTTTTATATCTAATTATGAAATTTTAAACTCCAAAAATGGTTCAAATCAAGTAAATTTATAAACATAAGAAAACTTTGAAAATGGGCGGTCCAGATAATTTGTTGCAAGGTACATATTCATACATATGATATCGAGATGATCAATTAAAGGGTTTAAAACTCCAAAACCGTCTTTTCTTATGGATTTTTGAGATCCATCTTAGTCCGACATTTTGAGATCACCCTTATATAATTTTTTCCTTTATAAATATAAGACAAATTTTATTATAAGTACTTATTGAAAAATTTTGGGCCTGCCTCAGGTCAAGTTAGGGCTAGACCAGGCCCACCCCAAAAACATACATGGCCTACCAAAGCTCCGCCCAAACTAAGCCCAGCCCAAACTAGACCCAGCCCATTAACACCCCTAGCCATGTCCGAGGGAGAATGTGTACAGGAGCAACCGCGGGTCCTTACTCCTAAGAGGCTAGACGGAGAGTGAATCATTTTTGTCCCATTTTGAGTGGTCTTATAGGCAGAGTCGGCCTCGTCAAATGTGTCGTCTTGGAAAAAGAGATGGTGCTCTTCTTTTTGTCTTCTATGCCCTTATGGTCAAATATGGAGTGTGTGTAAGAGAAAAACAAAGGTATAGTGGTATTTTGGAAGAAAAGACGGGCAATTTTTGTAATAGACGGTTTCGATTGCCAATAATTATCCCAAAAAAACAAATAATTTTTGGATGTTTCTCTTTAAGAAAGAGGAGTACCTGCAGAACATAGATGGGTTTTATTTTATTGCCTTTTTTTAGTTTTTTTTTTTTTTTTTATTATAAGTGAGGATTACATACCCCAACCCATTTTTGAAGTGGGTGACTTGGGTGTCAACCTTATATTATTGATGTAAGGTTTACCTCAAAATTACATTCAAAATGCAGTTTTGGTGCTGCATAGGCTTGAGATGATATGAAAATTTACTGTTACCCCCAATTTTATAAAATTTAAAATTTTAGAAATGACGATGATGAAGCAGATTTATACATGTTTGAAACTCTTGAAAATCTTGAAAATGGACGGCCCAGATAATAGATTAGAAGATAAACTATTTGTAAGAGTAAAAATCCTAATTTTTTCATGTCTATGAATTTCGAGATCGAGATGGTCGATTTAAAGGTTTTCCACCATAAGAACAATATTCTCTGGTGGGTTTTTGAGCTAATTCAGTACAAGGTTGACACTTTGTATAAATTTTTCTTTAAAAAAAATTTAGTAATTTTCGCATGAAGCTTAAACCATTAACTGAGACTCATGTGAGGCTGCTACTGTGACCCAACCCCATTTCGATTTATTCGGTTTGCCACTGTGACCCAAACCCCATTTCGATTTATTCGGTGATGAGAGAGAAAGAGAGAGCACAGTAAACTTATACGTCTATGTACATGTGAACAGTAGAAGGAGAGAGAGAGAGAGAGAGAACGTGGTCTAATCATTTTGGTTTGGAAGGGGCCACTGTCAGAGAATAATTTTGGGGCCTCAAAGTAGTGTGATGGGAAGTGATATAGCCCCAGCCAACCCTAACAGTGCAGAGTGGAACAGCAAGTACAAGCTTGCCTCACCCCAAGTTAAGTGGAATCAAACTTTACAATAACCACAAGCTGTTTGGTTATTTTTTATTCAAATGAAAAAAGTCCAAGGATTGTGCAGTATAAGACTTTTTTTTTTTTAAACAAATTGTCTAGAACTTCTATTTCTCTTTAGAAAAATAAGTGTTTATAGATTCATAAGATTTGTACCTTTTTTAAGTTTCAAATTTCGTTGTCGGTGTTGAAAATTAGTTTTAGAACCATCATGGAGATTTCTAGTTTGATCTGAATTTAAAAACGATAGTTTATCTCCCTAAAATTTAAAATTTGACATAGTTTTTCTCTCTATAAATTTTGCAATCATTTCTCTACCTAAAAGTTTTCAAGTACTTTCTCTCTCTCTCTCTCTCTCTAAAACTTAAAATTTGAAATGGTTTCACTCTTGTAAAATTTTGAGATAGTTTTTCTTTCTATAGCATTAAATTTGAAATAATTTCTCTCCCTAAAAATTTGAGATAGTTTCTCTCTTTAAATAATTTGAAGGAAAAGGTACATTGAAACAAGAGATGACATAGGACCGCCATGCTAAGGACCGCCAGACACCCCAAGAAAAGGTACATTTAAACAAGAGATGACATATGTTGTCTTCATTTTTCATGCAAAAGAGGCAAATGGTGGCCATATGAAATCCTCGTTACTCGAATATGGCTATAATCAGTAACAGATTATGTATTGCTAGTCAGGAAAACCACTTAGACAATGGATGACATTCGATAGACCAAGGAGCACGACATAAAGGTTGAGATGGATGTTTATATTGAATGAAGTTCTATGCTGCCTTGATAGAAAAGATTCCATTGGCAGAATGCATCCATAACAATGAATCCTTCTTAGGCTGCAAGGGGAGAGTATATCTCCCCACACCACTCCATATGTTATTTAAGACAGTAGAAAAAGAAGAAGGCAATGCCCATGATTGAGGGTTACCATCAATAAAATCAACAACCTTGCAACGTCCTACAATTTCCCCCCAAATCCATCTGACCATTCTATTAAAGGAATCCCTAATCGATTGAATAGATAGCCAAGGGTCCATCAAGAAGTCTATTGTACGACCATTGCCAATGCACCACTGTAACATTATACCTTAGCTGAGACAGGCCGATGTGGCTACCCTTCCAAGCATGGGAACAGTCCCTCTTCGCTACAGACTCCCAAATGGAACACATTCTAAAGTACTTGTGCTTGAAAAAACATGCGACTAAAGAATATGGGTTTGCTATAATCCTCCAAGCCAGCTTCATCATTCTTGTAATATTAAAGCTATCATATCTCTTACCCTCAGCCCACCCTCCTCTTGAGGAAGGAAAATTGCCCTCCATTTGACCAAATGAACATCCTTATTCTCTATAACGGTGGCCCATAAGAAGTTATGTTGAAGCCTTTCTATCACGTTATGGGTTTTTTTCGACAACATAAATGATAATAGCCAGAAAATAGCCGAGGCACTGAGAACAGACTTAAGCAGATGGAGACGTCTGGCATAAGATAAGCATAAAGATTGCCATGTACCTATCCTACCGATCACCTTTCCAACCAAGCTCTGACAATAACTGTGTCAAAGATGGCCCTGAAATAAAGGTAACTCCAGATAGCACATCGGTAACGCACCCTCATAGAATCCCAACTTTATTAAGATACGACGTCGACTGCCATGAGAAACCCCAAATAAAAACACCTTGCTTTTTACAGAATTAAGCAACTGACCATTAGTATTTTCGAAAGATGTAATAACCGTCTTTATGCCAATGGCAGAAGCAAAAGATGTCTCACAGAAAATAACTGCATCATCAACATAGAAAAGTGTCCCATAGTCATACCCAGAGGGGAAGGCTTTGGGAATCAATCCCTGCATCATAGCCTGATCCAGTTTCTTGTTAAAGAAGTCCAAGACAAACAAAAATAAATAGGGAGAGAGATGATCTTCTTGTCTCAAACATATTTTCCCCTTAAAGAAACATTTAGGGGAGCCATTTCTCAAAACTGAAAAAGAAGTAGTTGAAATGCATAAATAAATCCAGGAGATAAAAAGTTGTGGGAATCCCAAGGCATGTAACCTACTCACAATAAACTCCCAGGAGACTCTGTCATAAGCACTACTCAAATCAATATGCAAACACACATTAGGTCGTGCCCAGTTCTTATGATAAAGAGACATGATCTCATTTGCTGTGAGAATATTATCTGTGAGAAGCATACCCTTCAAGAAAGCGGCCTGCCTAGGATCAATGATGCTCTCAAGGTTGT
>NW_006498806.1:3177540-3192504 GCF_000471905.2 Amborella trichopoda | reverse complement strand
ATATGATGATCCCGAATGTCTGGTCGTGCTTGAATTTTAACTTTTTTTCTACAAATTAGATTGATCTGAAATTTGGAGAGTGTGTACATAAAAATAGGGGAATGTTCGAAAAATATAAAAATAATATTTTACATGAAACAAATTGATCAAAATAACCCTGTAAAATTTTGGGGGTATTTTGGTCAATTATATTTTACAGAATATTTTTTTTATATTTTTATTAAGTGCGCCTTGATGAGAAGAATATATATCTAAGATTTCAAGAAATTTGTATTTATAAAAAAAACATTAAAATTCAAACATGAAAAGAGGTCGTGACCGTCAGATAGGCCCAGATTCAATCTGGGCCATTGGCGTTTATTGTAGCGGTCAGCTAGTGGGCGTATAGAATCCACTACCTATATATATATGAAAAAGTCTTAAAAATGACTATAGGCAAATTGCTACAATGTTTCGCCTCCATCATGGACATGCTATGTCTATGATGATTTTACATAAAAACCACCATGGACCTACGGGAGTGGTGGCGGTCCCTCTACATTTTTTGCGTCAATTTTTTGTGAAAAAAAATCCCTTCACGGACATTCTATATCCGTTATATCCGTGATGGTCTTTAATCTACACCGTCCAAAAAAATCGGACGGCATCGAGCCTATGGGCAAAAATATTGTTCATTTTCGCCCATATGCATTTTGTAATATCTTCCTATATAGAGAGAGATAGAGAGAAAAAGAGGGGTAAATAAAAGAGAACAAATAATCTGACAAAAATCAACTCAAAAAGAATAAAATGATATCGTGGTAGAGTGAGGGGCACGCCCAATCTATTTTATCGAAGAACATAAAACACACAAAAACATTATGGTATCAAGTGTATTCAAAATGTACTTATTTGAAAATATGAAATAACTTCACCAGTAGTGTGGCAAAGCTCTCACTCAAGAAAGGCATGAGCTGCTTGAGGCCACCTTACTAGGAAAATTCAATATAAAATGTCAGATGCAATTGGCATATAGGATTTGGAAACAAGGTTGGGGAACCGCAAAGCCCGTTATTTGCAAGAACTTATCAGATAACAATTGGTTAGGTCAGCCTTGGCCTGGACCTAGTCCCTACCCCGAGCCCGACTTGGCCTAGACCAGGCCAAAGAGGCCCTAGCTAGCACGGACATAACATGATCTTAAACAAAAAAAAAAAAGAAGAAAGAAAGAAAGAGAGAAATAAAAAAGGAAGCTAAGGAGAAACACCTGGTCAGGACCAACCCTTGGGCCAAATTTTGTGATTCAAGCATATAGGTCTGGCCGACTGAGCTAGACTGGGCCTCTGGGGCTATTGCCTTAATTAATAATACTCTAGTATCTAATTCATCATGAACTCAGATACAAAGGCTTTCAAAATCCTAGAAAGGGGCTAGAGAAGATTTGTGAGTCTCACGTATCTTTATCCAGATGTTGTCTATAAAAAAGCGCATCCTACCTTCCCCCAAAGAAAGCTTATATTAAGGTTCTGGCACACTTCATGGCTAGACATTTTTTCTATGAGTTGGCTAAGATATGTGATAGTATTATTGAAAATGGATTTATGGCTCATGAATGCATTCATTCAATGCACAAGGGAAGATTATGAGTGAGTGACAAATCAACAAACAGCCTAGATTGGACATTCTTGGATACCATACAACAGTTGATAGCGTTTGGAGATTTATGGTGTAATTGCTTATCCTTGGTTCACTTGTATGTGCCAATCAATGGTGGTCCTAAAGGATTTTTTCAAAGCTCTTGAGGTATAGAAAATGGGGATTGTCCCTCTTTCTATTTCAATGGTGATAGAAACATTTAGTGGTATTTTGGAAGGTGCCAATAATTCTAGATTGTTGTCAAGGTTCAAGGTATATTCTAGAGCTTAATGGTTCCAACTTACAGTATGTCAAAAACACACTTATTTTGTGATGCCAAAAAATCACAGAGGAGCAAATGTTCTTGCGATGTTTTGAGGTTCCATCAGGTATAAAAGTAAATGTGGTAAAAACAAAGTTGACTGGAGTTTCAATCTCAGACAGTGAACTAGTAGAGTTAGTGAAGGTCAGGTGTGGAGTGGTGAGCTTACCAAACAAGTATCTAGGCCTGCCACAGGGCTTGGGTAAACCAGTAAAAGGTTGTCTAGATGGAGCACTTTCTGCAAAATTATGGTAGAGATAATGTGCAGTGCTAGACAACCATGAAGAGTAACTATGAGGTGAATGAAATGGCCAGGTTTTTCATGCCACATTGAAGCAAAGAAAGGCTCATAGGTGCTTGGAATGTGGTGAATAATCGCAGTGCAGATTTATGAGGCTCTAGGAATGAAGGTGATGGAAGGGAAACTAAATACTAGACAAAATAATTGATGGATTTTGAAAACTCTTCAAGAGTTAACGTGGAGGTTAGGGAATACCAAACAATCTGGAGTCACTAGTCGCCTAAGGAGGGCTCTCAAAGAAAATAAAATTCTAGATTTCAACATCTACAATCCATGAGTCTTTTATTCTCACCAAAGAAATGGGATGATCAGATTTGGATTCCAGATAATAGAGGTACGTTCCATGTGAGCTCTATTTATAAACCCCTAACCTAATGCAATGAGGAAAATATTATTCCTCTTTCAGAGCAAAAAAGAAATAAAAAATGCAATGAGGAAAATATAGCAGTTCTTCATTGAAAGTGATCACATTATATTTACTCATGCATAAGGTATACAAAATCTTCATGAGAAATCAATCTTAAGCAATGCACATCCTAGGTCCCTTACACACAAAAGAATATAAAGCGAAATAATTGAAGCAGCAAAAACGGTTCAGCAACCCATAGGCCCAATGCTCAGCACATAGAGGGTGGCTATCTATAATCCAGGTGCTCACACAATATTCAAAAAGTGGTAAGCGACCAGTTGTTGATAGAGAGGAGAAGGAGATTTTGTTGATAGAGAGAAGAAGGAGATTTACATAAAAAACGAAATAGATGGGAAAAGACGAAAAAGGTTGAAGAAAAGAGGAAGAAGAAAGCACTTGGGGAGACGGCAGATAGGGACACGAGAGAGAGAGAAGTGCCAATTGGAGAGGGGTGTAGATTAGTGTAAAGAAGTGGAGGGTGCAGGGAAGAAGATGTGTGACAGAGAGAGAAATAATAGAGAGATATGGGAAGAGAGAAAGATATAGATTTAGGGATAAAGAGATAGAGGAAGCGAGAGATAAAGATAGATAGAGATGAAGATAGATAAGTTGAGCAAGAGAGAGAGAGCATACATAATCATTCTCAGAAAAGAACCAAACGTTAGTATCAAAAAATACTAAACCGGTGAGAAACGGGTTTCATTCACGTGATACAACACCAGCAGTAATGCCCGCCTTCGCTGAAGAGGAGAATGCCGATGTTGTTCGAGCAAGGTAGTTCAGCTCCCAAAAAATGCAAGCATTTCAGTGGCTGGTTTTCTTGGATAGAGATTGAACAGTGGACAATCTCATGAAGAGGGAGGGGAACGCCACTTCCAAGCAAGTGCATGCCATGCAAGAAGGATGAGAGAAAAGTCAATCACTTGCTCCTACATTGCTTCTGTAGTAGAATTATTTAGCATTTACCCTAAATCTCTTTGATTTCACATTAGTTCCACCATCCTCAGTGAAGTCCCTACTTTTGACCGGTATTCCACTCCATTGCCAAATGTGGGACACATCTTATGGAGACTAATAGTATTGGCTATACTACAATTAATTAATGGAATAGTATTTTCTTTAAAAAACAAGAGCGTAAGGGGATGAAGAAACCAATTAAAGCCACTGTTATATTAGGGGGTAAGTCACAGAAAAAGAATTGTTACGAGATAGCACGGTGGACTTGAGAAAAAATTGAAAGGAGATAAGAGGATCGGACTTGGGAAAGGTTGACTGCAAAAGTGGCATCCTTCTATCAATATTGCTTCAAAATAAACTTTGAAGGCAGCTCTCAAGGAAATCCAAGGTCTGCTAATATGGCAGTATCTTAACAACATACTCGGGTACAGTCTATGCATGTACTTCAGATGAGGTAGATAGCAAGTCAGTACTCACTGGCGCAAAAATTTTAGAAAGTAGAGGGAAGAAATCATCATAAGATGCAACTTGACTGATGGTGTAGTATGGAGCAAGTGGAACGAACAGCTGTCCTTGATACCTAGACAATGTAGTGAATGAAAATTTGGACCTTAGACCAAGTTATTGGCAAGGAAATGAGCATCTATATCTGATTTAACAGTCATCGAATTCTAGATGATGAGTTAGGAGATGATTTGCATATTGTGAGGTCATTTGTAGAATAAGGTGTATACATATTCAGTTTTATAGGAAAATTAATGCTATTTTACATGATTTTTTTATGTTAATAAAACTCATTACCAATGTAAAAGAACTTTTAAAATACCCCATAAAACACATGAGAAGACAAAGGTTTGTTCATATATGTGTTGCTGCCAATCATGATCACGTTCAATGCAAGTCGCTGAGCAACCTCATCATAGCATCATTGAAGATCAACTGAAGGAAATGGAGCCAAACGACCTCAACAACAATGAGCCGTGGCAAATTACTCAGCCTCATAACTAAAACAAGCAACCATCTCTTTCTTTCTTTTCCAGGAAATGAGATAATCTCCTATGAAACGATAAAAGCTTTGAGTTACTATAAACTCATAATTCAGGAGAGGAGGATGACGGAATAAACAAGACAGGAACTAACCAAGCAGCATCTACATATTGGCCATGACACAAACACATAAAACATCTAGGCATGGAACTGTACAAATGAAACTTCTAATCATCAATGGTCAAAAGACATGTTATCAGTTAGTCAAAGATTAAGCACTCAATCTATAGGAGTTTATACTTTCAATTTACCAGAAAAAAAAAAAACTAAAAAAAAAAAAATAATAGGACTTTAAACAGCCTTATCATCAGTGATGTTTGTCAAAGGCTCAGTGCAGTGAAATCACGCCCATATTGAGATGTTATCGGAGATAACATTAGATGAACAAGCACACTCTGAATCATATTTACTATGTCCAAGGTCATTCCCTTCAACAACTGATGAAGATGGCGCATACTCGTTGTGACTACAGCTAATCATTTCTTATCATAACAATGTGCCCAAATACCGGTCTCATTCCCCACTGATCCCTGCATCTACCCTACTTATATGGAAGCACTTCCATTCCAAATATTAAAGATTTGATTTAGTTTAGCATGGTAACATGTAATCAGAACCATGAAATCCAATTAGTGACTACAGAAAACTATGAGAAACCATATTGTATAACATGTGTGTTGTCAAAGTTATTCCCATAGCCTGTACATTTTCTTCAATTCACTGCATTTGATGTTCATATGTAACAATTTGTCTCATATATGTGTGCCATAGACATATTTAGACCTGAACTTTGTGTTCTTTCCCTTTCACCAAAATAGAATATTTGAGAATATATAAAGAATATTTTCTGTTTGATGATAACAATGTAAGAAGACCAATTGACATTTAAACCCAGAACACTTTTAAAGAGTAATGGAACTCAAATAATGTATAATGTTGACTTACCTGTTCCATTTCCATATAAAAAATCTAAAACTTCCAATTTTGAACAAGCAACTTGTTGTATACAGTAAAAAGTCCAAAGATTCACTTCTTTTTTTTTTAACAAGAGAAGTCCAAAGATACCCTTGATCTTCAATATGCATAAACCACAATCACTTGATTATGTTATTTTTAAAATGAATTCATTTTTAAAATGGATTCCGATGGTGGCTATATTAAGAGAATGTTGGATCCACATCAATGCAAGTTCCCTCCTCATGATTTCTTGACTTGTGAAAAAGCATCTATGATACCAAAATTTAGATTATGCTTTTAAAATCAACATTTTACACTACAAACTTGAAGTATATGAATTGATGAAGGAAAAAAACAAGGGAAGCTTTAAATCAGAAGAATTTAATCAAAGAACATAAAGAGATTTAGTCGAAAACATAGGAGAGATGCGAACTTTAAAGTCGAAAGCATATTTTGATTGACCAATGAAACTTATCCACGCCAATGTTGGACTATTTCATAACTTACGTAAACTTCTGCAAAGGGATCATATTATCTTTATCTAATAATAGCATTGAGAGCACAAAAGCAATCTAAGAAAAACGGAAAAATCCTATTTGATGAGTAATAGTTTGCCTAGGAAAGTGAAATGACATTGTATTTTAGAAACATAATTAATTATGATCATGGTTTTCAATACTATGCCTATGATACCCAATTTATCTCAAATGAATGACATAAAGTTGAGGCATAAATAGAATTGGAGTGTTGCCTTAAATTATTGCCCGTGTTCAAAAGTTTGTGAAATACATGCTTATCTTACTGAATTAGCTTGTCCAAAGAACTTCTGTTTTTAAGGTGAGAGGTCTTAATAAACTGTCAAATAAGTTGCTTTGCAATCTTTGAAATAGATGCTTATCTTACTGAATTAGCTTGTCCAAAGAACTCTTGTTTTAAGGTGAGAGGTCTTAATATCAAATAAGTTGCTTTACAATCTTTGATTCTCATGCCATGCACCATTCTGCACCTCCTTGAGTAATCCATTCAATACAGGGAAGTCTATATATTCACGAAGTTACCAAACACAATCTCCATATGCTTCATTTTGAAACATTGAGTTTTTAACGTAGCAGTTGTTGTGAATAGTAAGAAGCCTAAAGAGAACTCACCACAATAATTAATCAGTTCTGTACGACCTTAACCAAAATGCAATGGAGGATGTGGTAGTGTGCTCGTTGTTTAAAAAGAAAAAGTAACAATGGGAGTGAGAGAAGAGGAAGAGTGTGCGAATTGGACCTACACATTGAAAGATTAAGAGATTTGGGATAGTTGGGTGGTGATTTTGAAGAGTGAACACTAATGATGTGAGGATCATAAATTATTGGAGGTGTTTATAAGATAGAAAAAAAATTCAATCCACCTTAAAAGTTTAACACTTCATTTATTGATAAATGTGTTCATATTCAAAAGCCCAAAATGCCAAAAACAAAAGATAATATTAGATATCAAATCATATTTCTATGAATTGTTTTGGTTTAATTACAGTCATAAATATCTTTTTCTTTCACCAATTCCAATCACATAATTCACCATTAATAAAATAAACAGAAAACCTATTTCTTATTTTTAAGTTCTTAGTTTTCTCTATAGCAGGTGACTACTAAAAATCTCAAATTCTTCTAGTTGACATTCACATTGAACTCCAACCTGAACAGAAAATTAATCTCCACCATTTGTTCCAGTTATGATTACATAATATTCGTTGGTGCCTCTCTTGCACAAAAAATGTAAAAAAAAAGATAAGACGATGTAGGAGAAAGAAGAAATAAACCCTCCAAAAGAATTTAAAAAAAGAAGATTAGAAAAAAAAATATTTATTTTATTTACAGAATAAATTAAAGAATGGACCTGGTCTCTATGCGGTCAAGTCTGCATATGTAGAAATGCGGGCCCCAAAATAAATCTATCTTTGAGATAGATTTTAAAATTTAATTTTTAAGAACATGTAATCTCTAACATGGAGATCATGAATATGAATAAATAAATAAATTTTAAAACTAAAAATAATATTTCAAGTAAGAAAACATTTGAATGGTTAGTTTCAATTGTTTTTAGATGGAACACCTACTTGCATCCATCTTAATACACTTTCTGGTCCGTATATGTAGAAAATAAAAAAAACAATTTTTTTAAAAATCATAAATGAGAAACAAACATCTAATTTACAGAATATTTAAAAAACAAATGAGAATAAAAAATAAATAAAAAATGGGGCTGTTGGCTTACCAATCATGACTTTGGCAGCGACTAGTATGAATTGTGTATGAAATCCTCACTGAGATAAATGTATCTCATATATATGTTTTAAATAACTCTCAATTGGATCAGAATATGTTCTCTCAATTGGATCAGGACACATTCTAAATACACAACAATCATAAAAACAATGGCTAAAGCTTTCCTTCTTATCACTACACCCATTTGAATCAACTAAGAAGAGAAGGATTCTATTGCTCAATTCAAATTGTCTACCTTCTCTTCTTCATCATCACTTTCATCACTGCCAATGAATAAGAGTACGAGGATGAGAATTCTTACTCGAATTTCTGAACAAAAAAAATGGGTAAAAGATTGAAATTTAATTTTAATTTTCACCGGATAGACTAGAGAAGGAGACTTAACGAATAGGCTCCTAATCATTTTCTTATCTTTTTATCTTTGTCCCCGTTAATTTTCTTATATTTAATTTTAATTTTCACATGATAGGCCAAAGAGAAAATAAGGACTCCTAATCCTTTTCTTTTCTTTTATCTTCGTCCCATTAATTTTTTTTATCTTTTATCTTTAGGCATATTAGTCTCTTCTTTATATTAATCTTCGAAGAAGAGGGTTAATTTTCTTTACGCAAATTAATACGAGCCTTTTCCTTTTCTTACCACACTCATTTTCTTTATGCATATTAGTCACTTTTTTATCTTTACCTTATCTTTATTTTCGAATAAGAGGGTTAATTTTCTTTACGCTTTAGTACGGCTATGGTAGAGGGTATATTGAAATACTCTTTAATTTTTTAAATTAAAAATAGTATGCGAATTTCTTTTAGAAATACGATAGTTTGACATTCACAATGTTGAAATTTATCAAGAGGGAGATGATTAGCAATTTCTAAAAATAGTCATGAACCTTCCATATTTTATGTTGAAGTCTTTTATATCCAAATTTTTTTAGAAATAACCTGGTTTGACATTAGCAATGTTGAAATTTATTGATAGGAGATGATAAGCCATTTTTTAATAATTCATATTTGGTTTTGATTTTGGTTTTGTCAGGGTAGAATAGAGAGGAAATAAGTAACGACAGAAATTATTAGGAAATGACGGGTTTATTCCTTCCTATTTTTATCTTTGCCGCTTAACCTTCAAAACAGAATTTAAAGAAATAAGGTCAAAGATTTATCTTATTTACAGAAACAACTTAAGAAGAAATAAGAAAGAACTGAAGAAGAAATGAGAACTAAATATTTACATTATGACTTCATGTAGAAATGTATAATGTAAATATTTTGCAGAAAGATAAAGAAAAACGAAAAACATAATAGAAAGACACAAAAAAAACAAGGCAGTGAAGGCTACTGCCAATTAATCCTATATTTTAACCAAAAGAAAAAAAACAGAGCATAGCAAAAGAAGCATATTACAAGTGAGGGTCACCAAATAAGCCTACCGAGTAAAACACAAAAAAGAAAAATCGTAAAGGGAATGAAAGATTAAGCAAAAATAGAAGGTGACTTCAAAATAAAAAATAATTAAAAGTGAATTGGAGAAAACCAATTTTTAGGTGTAAAACACAGAAAAAAACCAAAAGAAGATAAAACGAAAATGTTTGATTTAAATGTCTATTTCAACAAAATACTGCAAACCCATCACCTATGTAAAAAAAAAGAAAACAAAAAAATGGGCTTGTTTCATCGTATGTCTGTATCCTCATCTTATTTAAACTCTTCCTGTTAAGACTCGGTTTTTTGAATGGTTTTGCTACAATTTATTAATGGCTAGTATCTCCATAGCCGTCACACATTTGGGGAAGAGAGATACATCTCTGAAGCTAGTAAGGGATTCTAAAATTTCGGTGAAATTTTTGTAATGCACATTAATAAAAAGAAATTTAAATTAAAATACTCTTTAATATTTTAAATTAAAAAATACTCGATAATTTTTTGAAATTGGGTGAGGGTGTTATCTATATTTCCTCATAAAATTAGGACAATTAAAAATTTTAAAAAAAAAGTATCTGAAAACAATAAGATGGCTGGCTCTTGGTAGACCTCCTAAATTTAGGACAAAGAAGTAGGCCGTTTATATCCGTAAATGTGTAATATTGTGTATTGAGAGGATATGAATGCATGTTGGAGTATGCACCTGTTGTGTTATAGTGTGTACATCTTGGAGATAGATTTTGGATCCAAACTTTTACAAGTTAATCATCTTGTAAACAACACTAGTGAACTTGAAAAGATGAATTTGAGCCTAAAACTAGCCTATTAGACAGTTTATTTTTTAGCATTCATTTTAATTTTGCAATGATGATCTAATCTACACTTATTTTGGAACTCCAAATTCATCGATCATTAACCGAAATGAATTTACCACAATTGTCAATGCGTTTTGGGTCCTATATCCTTGAAATGGATTTACAATGATTTCTAATGAGTTTTGGATCCTAAATCCCTGAAAAATTATGGTGGAGGCATGAGTCAACTTAGTGATTAAATAATTTTCCTTTGAAAAGGCTAGTCAAATTCATGTGTTTTGCATATGTATTACATGCATTAAACATAAAAAGACTACATGAAGTTAAATTTCAATTTAAAACAAGGGAATAACAAATTAATAGTGCATATGATCAATGAAATACATGAAATCGCGAATTAATCCTCTACAATACTTTCGCCTTACTAAAGTCATAAAAAAATTACTAAAATATAAATTTTTTAAGCTATAAAGTATGACTACTTAAAGCAATTTTTATAAAAAAAAAATTAGTGATTTCTCTTTAAATATAGATTATAGCTACACTAAAATTTGTTTGGGCATTAGGGAAAAGAAATAAAATGAGCAAATAAAGAAAGTACAAGATAAAAATGAACGATACACTATATAAGACAAACTAATACCAACAAAATTACTTAAAATTAATACCTCTTCAGTCTGCTCCAATGTCCTAAGAGATTTTGTCCTGCAATATAATTACTAAGCTTTCTAATTAAACAAACTTTTCTCCAATGGTTTTTAATTTATCCTCACCAATTTGCTGGAAGTTAAGTAGAGAGGGACGAAAGACTTACATGTAAAAAAAATGAACACATAAAAAATTATCACAATAGAAGTATGTTATTCCAAAGTCTTGTCGTATTAGAATCATGTGATTCAAATCAAGAATTAAAGTCACGAAAATAGTTTGGCAAGTTCACATGCCCTATATACTTGTAAATGTAAACTATATCATAGTGCTATTACTATTTGCACCATATTTTGCTAAAGTCGAAAAAAAATGTAGGTGTAGAGATTAAAAATAATAGTCAACATTAGCAATTTGGTGGACGATCCAACCCATCGATCCATATTTTGAAACACTAGCTACTACTATTTTACCATGAAATTCATGATTTATTGCTTCGATATCCATCCTATAACTTGTGCAGTCTGCAACTATATTATATAACAAAATCAAAATATACAAGGTATTTAACTTTTGAACTATATTACTACACTATATACTATTATATACCATATTTAACTTGTAAGCCTGCAACTATTTAAACACACAAATAGAGAGAGCACTTTTTCTAAGAGAATTCAAATCAGCACCTGGCTTGTGCAAAGATTGGGCATACAAAAAAAGAACTATAAAAATAATTAACTCCAATATAGGTAATTTTGGAAATTCTTTTATGTAAAAGCCTGAGAGAGACAACCTATGTAAGATTTTAAGATATGCATGAATCTTATTTATAAGCATCTATTCTTTCCTTCTCCATGTTGAATTTCCTCTATATGCATTTAAAAATGGAAATTTTATATACATACCATTTTTTGGCCAGTTTATAAAGTGATGCTCCCAAATTTGCTAACATCGGGTCCTAGTAAAAATCATTTTTGTTAATCAAGGTAGTTGTCTGACGTTGAGGACATTTGACCACTTTTACGTGCTTTAAAGAGGTCCCAAGTCTTCAACATCGGACCCTACCTTGTGTAACTAGCAGTATGATGTCTTTGACATTGGACACCTTTGGTGTAGAATGAAAGTAGTTGTCGGATGTAAAAAGACATTAAATTGCTTTGATGTTCCTCACAACAGTTCGACGTCTAAGCGATCTAATGTCTTTTTACATTGAACTACCACCAGTATCTATAGAAAATACAAATAAGGATTTTTCTTTTTGTCCGATGTTGACAATGTCGGACTGAAAGAAAAAACTTGAAAAATAAAATCACATGCTTGAAAAAGAAAACCACACACCGGAGAGGGGAGAGCTAGTCGTAATATTCGGAAAATTTGGGAGCATCGAGTAAGAAACATACTAAAAAGTGGCCCGTACATAAATTTTTCCATAAAAAATATAAAAATACCATTTTTATTTTTTGAAAAAGGAAAAATCCAATTCTATGATAATATTCATAGTTGAGGATAAACAAATCCTAAAAGTTTGCAAAATCCATCTTTAAGATGGATTTTAGAGGCGGGCACACATAAATAGATCAGTTGGCTGACTCATCGAATACTTATAATATTCTTTACTAATATTTCATAATTTGTGATAATATTATGAAATAATAATAGTATTTATATTAAATATGGTATTTATATTCAATATTTATCAAATATTATAATTAAATAGTAATAGTATTCATATTCAATATTTATCAAATAATATAATTAAATAGTAATAGTATTCATATTCAATATTTATCAAATAATATAATTATATAATAATAATATTCATATTCAATATTTATCATCATTATCATCATCATTATTATTACTATTACTATTATTATTATTTTTTATTTATGCTTGAAATATTATAATATTATATTAAAATTAGTATTATGATATTATACTATCTAATTATTGTAATGATTATATTATCTTATAATTATAATATTTATATATAGCTTTATTATTATTATTATTATTATTATTATCATTATCATTATTATTTGAGATATTTATTGTTGAAATTGTAATCACTAAATATTTAATTAAATAAATAATTATGATAAATAATCATATTTTGAGTAGAATATATTTTATGGTCATATATATTTTTGTAATTAAAACATATTTCTTATACATTACAACATATTCATTTGCACTTTCATATAATAATATTTATTCCATATATAATATACTTCTCTATTAAAATCTCTTAACATACATATATTTTTCTATCCTATCCTAAAATCTCTCTCTATCTTAAAAAGAGAGGATCGTTTTTTAAAAAAATAATAATAAATAAACCCTACATCATACCCTGAACTTCTCCATTTGAAGGTCACATGCCCTACATCGTTTTCAAAGAGAGGTCTCCTTTTATATTAAAATGTTTATTTACGTTTCAAATACTATAATATTATATTAAGGACACGATTTTTATGCGGCCAACCTGCATATTGTAGAAATGCAGGCTTGGCAATAAATATATTTTTAAAATATAATTTAATCCTAATTTTTAGAGAATATATAATCTTGAACATGGAGATCGAGATCATGAATATGAAAAAGAAAAAAAATTGAAAACTATAAATAATAGTTATATTAAGAAAACATTTCGACTGTTAATTATGCTTGTTTTTAGATGGACCACCTATTTGCATCCATCTTAAAGATGGATGCTTTATACCTCGGGATCGCATATTATAGAAATACGGTTCAGACCACATGAAACAATTTTCCTTATATTAATATTAATATTATGATATTATATTAGTATAATAATAATATTACTGTATAATTAGAATATTTATATCTAGTCATATTACAATTTATTACTTTTTATACAAGGATGTCACAACTATTCCCACTCATTAGATATCAAATTTGATGGCTTGGGGTGAGTTATGAAGCCTGAAAAGTTTTTTTGTACTTGTATCAAATCAATGACACTCTTACAACCACCCATTTTGAAATCTAAAGAATAAGAATGATTGTAACCTCCTCGTACAAAAGGTAAATGGTCACTTTGTTGACAATCCTATTTATTATTATTATTATTATTATTATTATTATCATTATCATTATCATTATCATTATTATTATGGAAAAGCATACAATGAGACCATTTATCTTAGGTGCAAGGTGGTCACAATTAATATTGACCATTGGATGTGAAATTAGATGGTTGAATTTACTCCATTGGCCAAGCACAAACTTCAAAAGTAAATTTTTCAAATTTTGTGATACATCCAAGCTATCATATTTCACATAGGATGGTTGTGAGTAATTGTGACCTCTTTTGTATCAAAAGGTAAATGGTCTCATCGATAAACAATCAAAGTAAAGCACACCTTCAAAAAGTGTCAAAAAATATGGTTTCAATTCTATAAATCTTTGTGATAACCTTAAAATATATTTTCATCTTTAATTATAAAAGTTAAAGCTTAAAAAATTGTGTAAATCGAGCAAATCTATGAAAACTTGAAAATCTTGAGAATTGACGATCCAAAAATGCATTATAAGATACACTATTTTCGAAGCTTAAAATCCATTTTTTTCTCATGCTCATGCATCTTGATGGCGAGATGATCAATTTGAGAATATTTGGGCATCAAAACAACCTCGTCAAGATTTTTGAGGTGGGCTCTAATTTGATTGTTTAGAACCTCTGCTCTTTATAAAATTTTCCTTATATAATTCTCCTAAAATCTCATAAAGTATACATATTTTCTCTGATCTATCCTAAACTCTATCTCTATCTAAAAAAGATAGAATTTATTTCATTTAAAAATAGAATGATACCTTGCATCACATACCCTAAACTTCTCCATTTGAAGGTCACATGCCATAGATCCTCTCTAGATATAGGATCCATTTATTCTTGTGATATGTATCCACCCCTTATATATATATATATGGAAAACTCTTAAAAATGTCTTGGGACGAAGTGTACAGTGTTTTGCCCTGCAACGGCTCCCATTGTGGTTTAGCCTGAAAAGTCGCATTGGCTCTCGTAAAGTCATTGCAGTTTTACATGAAAAATCGACCACACTGAACATACTATGTCTAGTGCGGTTGATTTTTCCACACCATCCAAACAAATCAGATGGCAGCGAGCCCATAAGCGAAAACTCCCTTCATTTTTATGGATGCTTTGTAGTG
>NW_006498806.1:3163046-3175679 GCF_000471905.2 Amborella trichopoda | reverse complement strand
GAATTTTAGTTTTTTTTCTACAAATTCAAATCACTTGAAATTTTAGATGTGTGTTCATCAAAAATAGGTGAATCTTTGAAAAATATCAAAAAAATATTTTACATGAAGAATTTGATCAAAATACTGCCTGAAAGTTTGGGGGTATTTTGATCAATTTGTTTTTGCGATTTTTTTTTTTTATATGTTTATTAAGGCCGCTTGATGAGAAGAACACAAGCCTAAAATTTCAAGTGATTTGGATTGGTAGAAAAAAAATAAAATTCAAACACTACAGAACATCCGTAATCGTCAGATCGGCCCAGATTCAATCTGGGCTGTTTGACTCATTTTTTGTTGTGAGCCCACTGGCTTATAAGATTATATATGTGAAAGATGCTAAGGTGAGCCCACTAGCTCATGGAATAGTATAAGCCCAATAGCCTAAATTGAATCTGGGCCAATCTGACGGTCAAGATTGTATATCGGTAATATAATTTTAATATTTTTATATAAATTCAAATAGCATAAAATTTGGAGCATAAACTCTTCTCATCAATGCACACCTAATAAAAATATTTAAAAAATTCACATAAAATAAATTAATCAAAATACCCTCAAAACTTTTAGGGGTATTTTGGTTAATTTAATTTAATGCGAATTATTTTTTTGATATTTTTATTAGATTCTACTATTCTTTAAGAATAGACGTTCCAAATTTCAAGTAATTTGGATATATATAAAAAAAATTAAAATTCATTAACAAAATACAATTGTGATCATTAGATCGGTCCAGATTCAATCTAGGCCGTTGGGCTTACATTGTTCCATGAGCCCATGAGCTAACAGGAGTTTATATATATATATATATATGAAGATACTACAAAACATCTATAGGTGAAAATGAACATTGATTTTGCCTACCCTGATCACCATCCAAACTTCATTGCACGGTCACAGTCTTCCAGTAGTATGTCAATTTTCATTTTGTTTTTACTAATCGGAATGATCAAAATATAAATTGACCAAAATACCCCCATAAATTTTTGGGGGTATTTTGATCGATTGATATTTTACGAATTATTTTTTTTTCATATTTTTATTAGGTGTGTCTCACTAAGGTGTACACACACTCTAAACTTCAAGTAATTTGGATTTGTAAAAAAAAAATAAAAAATAAAATACTATTGTACAAATGTGACAATGCGATGAAGTTTGGATAATGATGAAGGTAAGTGAAATCACTGTTTATTTTTGCCTATAGGCGTTGGGAAGAGTTATATATATATATATATATATATCAGAAAGACTGAAGTTGTTCCACTAGCTCACAACTACATATGAGCCCAATGACCCATATTGAATTTGGGCCGATTTGACGGTCATGATCTCATTTCATATTTTAATTTTAATTTATTTTCTATAAATTTTGGATGTGTATTCCTTTAAAATAAGAGAATCTAATAAAAATTTCAAAAAAATAATTTGCAAAAAATAAATGGATCAAACCCTTTACATGTTTCAGGGGTATTTTGGTCAATTTAGCATTTGAGAATTTGTTTTTTGATATTTTGATTTGGTACACCTTGATAAGAAAAATGGATGCTTAAGTTTTCAACTAATTTAAATTTGTAGAAAAAAAAATCTAAAATTCTAATACTAAATGACCATCAAATTAGCCTATATTCAATCTAACGGTCCAAATATTTTCTTAATATAATTATTATTTTTAGTTTTCAGTTGTTATTTTTTCATATTCATGGAAAGACTACTTCAATTTATGTATGGATGAAGCATTAAATAATATGGATCAAGAGAGATCAAATAGGGAATTAAGGAACTAAAGTACGATCATAAAAATGGAAAGAGATGCTACTGTTATTGAAGATTTACAACAGAGGAAAGATAATCAAATTAACATAGAAATGAAAACCTTACTGAAATGATGAAGGCTTCATGACTAGTTCATCTATGGCATGAGCTTTGAGCATTGAAACACCATTAATGGAGCTCAATGAGACCTTGAAGCTGCTTCTCTCTTTCATCCCATGAAGATGAACTTTAGAGAGAGAGAGGAGAGAGATTGGGGCAAGCCGGCGTACTTGTAGCTTTTCAAACCTCAAGGGTAAAGATGCTTTTAGATAATAAATCATGGCTCTTCATGTTATCTATCCAAAACTACAAAGAGCCATGCTCCTAGCCCACCATCCACCATTATGCCATCAATATGCGTGATATGGATTTAAATACCATTATCCTTATTTAATTCATTCTAATTTCTCTTATTATCAAAATGCCCATGCTTCTCATTTTTACTAAGCATTAAAACCATGATGGATGGTATACCCTTATAGTCATTTAACCAAAATTCCATCAAAATTAAGTATTTCAAAATTCTCCCCTTTTTAAAGGGCATGTGGGATCAATAAGGACTTGCCACATAAGGCAAGTGTTTATGTGTATCATTACCATATTTCCTTAGGGTTGGGTTTATAATTACCAACCCTATACCTCTTCTAGAATATTTCACACATGTACACAATACATTTGCTTTATGCATTTAACATGTGCTAAATTCAATTTTTGAAAACCATTACTTATGGAAAATTAAAATTCAAGACTATACAACATAAAACATTATTAAATGAAATAACAAGGGGTTGATGTCACCCCCACCTCATCTCCACGTGGGGAGCATGGGGTTGCCACATGGACATCCATTGGGCATTTGGGGATCCTATAAGGGTCCTGGGGGACTATCTTTAAATGTCATTACATTTAAACAATTCTAGAAAATAGATTTTCTTTTCCAAAAAATCCAAAACAATTTTTATAAATACACAAAAATTATTTTAACTATTTTTCATCAAAATAAATCATTTGACATTGATTAAAAATATTTATCAGGGAAATTAGGATTCTTATAGTACAATTATAAAATATAGCACTCCACTTGGCTAGATCAAAATCCAAAGCCACATTCTCGGAATGACCCAATAGACTCATGACCCATAGTGTTCAATTAGATGCTCAAGATATTAGCCTATCAAGGTCAACCAATGTGCGACTCTGAACCCCCAAGGTTAAGTGTTCCTCTCTTGGTACATGTACATATCTCTATCCAGTGGATCCCTAGAAGAGCAAACTTCCTATGTATTACGACCAGTGTTTAAAAAGTCGGCGAGTCGAACTGGACTCGCTCGGTTCGACTCAAGAATCAGCACACCCATGCCGGTTCCAACGAAACATGGGGAATCTCCCGTGTCTAGAGAGAATCAGGCGATTCCCAACAGTAAATCTTCCGAGTCACTGTTCAAACACTGGTGAACAGTGTTTTGCGATGGGAATCATCAAATTTTGGCATTTTTTTTATAATTGTTGTGCTTTTTCAGCATGTGAATCAAATATTTCAGCTTTTTTTATTTAGCTTTTCAGCCTTATCATTTGATAAATTGGAGTTGAAATCTTCAATTTCGATCACAAATCAGTGGATTTGTGAAGAACAATACGTTTTTTTTAGGTTTCCACCATTTATCTGATTTCAAGCAAATTAGGGCATCATTTTTTATAAAATCTGAGGATTATTGATCTTAAGAGTGTTATTTAGAAGAAATTAACCATACCTTGCGAGTATTTTGGTCCATTACAACTCAGATTTGGATTTGAAACCACGGTTGCAGAAAAACAAACAAGAAGTTCGGTTTTCAGCCATTCAATCGATTATATTCAAGTTTTTGCAAATAATTTGTTAATATTATAGGGTTTTGATTCGTTATAGTGTTATTTATCATAAAATATATTCAATTGGATCTAATTTGTTCGATTTAAGGTAGATTTTCGAGTTCAAATGACTAATGTCAGGTTGGGTCTGCGGTTTTTCTATATTTTTTTTTCCGCCATTATTTGAATTACATATGAAATAGATCATTATTTTGTATGAAATAAGAGGAAAATTAGTCGTGCTTGTGTTATTCATAAGAAATTGTACACCTTTTGTGTTGATTTTGGTGGATTTATAGTGGATTTTAGATTTTGAGTCACGGTTTTGTGAAGAACTGTTAGGGTTTTGTTTTCCGCCAACTACAAATATAAGACGAGTTAAAGTACTATTATGAATTATTTTAGAGGGATTTTGAAGGTAATACTGTTATTCAATTAATTTTGGGTGTAATTTGTTGGATTAAACAATTTTTATTGCTCGATTTCGGATGAAAAGGAGTTGTGGCTGCGTTTTTGCATTGTTTTTTTTTTTTATGATTGATTTTTTTAAAAAAAATATGATTTTCTGAAAAATTGTGAAAATTGTGACCAGGTTTTCATTATCATGAGGAATTAAACTGTATTTTTAATTTTTATTGTTAAAATTTTAGTTAAATTATTATTGATGCAAAAACATACATGTTAAAGTTTTAATACAAAACTGTAATTTTTAATTTTAATGCATAAAATGTATGTATATGATTGATAAATATTTTATCATTATATTATCTTGAATGACTATATCATTGTAAATATTATTTGTGGTATGTATGTACATTCTTGGTATTAACTGTATGAATATCATTGTAAAAAAATTGTGGCATGCATGATAATTGTATTATCTTGCATTTTTCAATTTTATTATTAAATTTTTAATGCAAAAAAATGTATGTTGATACATAAAATTTTTATATATTTTTAATAATTGAGTTGTAGGCATGTTTGGAGCTTGCATTTTTTATTATATTATCTTGCATTTTTGTAATTGGGATGTGCGACTATTTGTGATCATTTTAATTGAGTTGGGATTGTGTCCACTATATCATTGTATATATTATTTGTGGCATTGTGAATGATTATATCATTGTAAATATTTTTTGTGCCAAATATATGTATAGTGGCATTATGGATGACTATATTATTGTAAATTTTTTGCCGAATTGCATTTTTTATTGTACTCCATGAATGATGATGTACTTAATACGTGATAATTCTATGCTTATCCTTTTGTGTAATGTAAATTAAATGGTAAAAAGTAGTTCATGCAGGGAAAGAACATATAAATATTCACATATTCATACAAAAAACTGGAAATTCTTAATGGAGTACCCCCATTTCTTATTGGATTCCTAAAATACGACATTTATAATGAATTTTAATACTTTTTTTGGATTTTTTTTAAGGCTCAATCCAACTGATCCAGATGATTCCCTATCCGGATCGCCGATTCACCGATTCGGATGGGTTTTTGAGGTGCTTGATCCGGAGCACCGATCCGTTTTTTAATCCATTGATTACGATTGTATATGCATGTGCTATAAGAATGTTTGGATTAGTCAGGGATTTTGGCCAATGCCGTCTGTTGGCTCTAACCTTACCATGTAAGACTTTTAATTATCAAGCTCAAATGAACATCGTATTGTTCTGGCCTATCTGTCAATCATGAGGCACAAAGATAACAATCAACCCTTACTTAGAGGTAACCCTAAACCGTGTTGGTACCTTCCATATAAATCTTCCTCATGACTTAATCGAGGTTCCATGACTCTTAGTCTCGGTGCGTCAAGATCCTAGAGTTATATCGTTGTTATACTCTTACTCAAGTTAAGAATCATTGAAAATGAAAGAATTTAAGACCTTAAAAAGACATCATTACATCAGTTTTCTCCGCCTTTGTAGTGCGATGGGCCTATGTTTGCATAGTGCCATTGGTATCATGTTTGCTTGCCGAGTTATCCCCCTCTTGAGGGCTTACCTCGCTCATGGCAAACTTGACAAGGATTGGGCGATATAGACATCAAGGGCAAGAGACTCGAAGGGTATATCCTCCCATGAGATGGCTTCCCCAGTGGGCCCATGGGGTATCAAGTCCGAGACTTTGACAAAATCCTCCCATGGTAGTGTTGAGTCGGTCACAACTAGGTGGCCTCTAGTCATAAGCTTCCCTAAGATGAGCATGAAAGCTAGGCACTAAGATATGTTGTGCCCCCTTTGCTGGTGGTAGGGATACCATAGGCACCAAGATATGTCGTGCACCTAGTTCAAAACTTAGTTAAAAAATTGGGATATGTCATGCACCGTGATATGAAAGACAAGTTCAAAGCTTGTAAATACCCCCATTAAAAAATAGACCAAAACTCACTCACAAAAATCTATAAAAAATAGGAAAAAATCTTGAAATTAGAAAAAATACCAAAAAATTGGACAAATTTTTATGAAATTTCTAAAAAATAAGAAAGATCCCCCAAAATCCCAAAATTCATATTTTACCTTAAGAGATCCCAAAACTTTAGAAAACTAAAGAAAAACTCCTCCAAACCTCAAGAAAAACCTAGGTAGACTCCACCTAAAAATATTAAACTTTTATCCAGCCTTAAGAACCCTAGATCTAGGTGAAAGACACTTAGATCTACCAATTCCAATAAGCACAAGTTATCAAAAATATGAGATGTTGACGTAAAACAGAAGATGAGCCTGATCCAAGCCCGAAACTCAGGGTTTTGAGTCCCTAGAAGGTACGCATTTCTTTCTTTATTTAATTTAGATTCTTTTCCATTAATTAGTTTATTATTTTATGTAATTTTATGTTATTTTTTAATTAGTAAAATTTCAAAGTGTTTTTAAAGCAATATACACAAATTAGGAAGCTAACGCTGCCAATGAACTTAGAAAATAATCGGATCTGAATAGATCTATGTCATTTTTTAACCTATAATACGAGCGACTCCACTTTCTCTATCATTCATAAATTAACTCAGTTTCGAAAAAATGAGACTTGATCTCACCTAAAGATCGACACAAATCGAAGTGTAAATAGTTTGGCCCCCATTGTGGGGCCCTTGAGGTTCTAAAATTGTGTACTTTTGCATTAAAAACAATATTCAAAGCCACATTAGGGCAGTTATTTGACCCAAATTTTTAAATATACTATTTTTGTTCTAATGAACAATAATGGAAAAACAAAATTTGAAAAACATAACCTATAAAGGGATCTTGGTTTTTTTTAAGAGAGAGAGACATTAGGTTTCTAGAGAGAGCCAGAGTTTTTATAGAGAGATTAGGATTGTAGAGAGAGATTGAGTTTTCAAATAGAGAAAAAGAATTGGGTTTTAGAGAGAGAAAGAAAGATTAGTTTTCTAGAAAGAAAGAGAATGTGTTTTTAGAGAAAGAAAGAGTGATGGAGTTTTTAGAGAGATACTAAGTTTTAATTTTCTAAAAATATTTTAACATCTATTTATTTTATGATATTTTTTGGCTTACTACGAACAAAAAAAAGTTTGAACAGACAAGATTTAACAAACAGAAAAGAAAAATCTAAATGGGTTGGGCTGGGCTTTTATTTGGACCATGTCACAATATTTTGTGGACTTGATGGGCCAGCCCGGCACATTGGGCACATGTCAGGCCATTTTGTCCCAGCATGGCCTGAAGCCCGAAACATACCTGAAATGAAGCCCGATAGTGGCCCGACATAGAGGCTCGAGCCTCAGCCCGGCCCGGCCCAGACAGTTAACAGACCTAAGAGCAAGGTAAAAAAAAGCAGAATACCAGTCTAGGCCACCCAATAGCCCTAAGGAGTGAAACACAAAAACTAAAACAAACAAAATTGCAACGAAAATGAAATATTTAGCAAATATAAGAGGTGACTTCAAAATAAGAAACCAATTAAAAGTGAACGGGATAAAGTCAATTTTCAGATGTAAAACACAAAACATAATCAAATGAAGATAAGAGGAAAATGTATGATTTCTATGCATAAAATACAGCAATAGTAAACAAAAGACAACAAAAAAAGAAAATAGGGCTTGTCGAATTACCAATCACTCATGATTTTGGCAGCCACGAGTATTCTGGTTATGAGGGGGCGATGAGTGCATGGGAAGTTATGGATATCTTAGATTGCTTCTCATCTTGAGATAAATATACATTGAGACCCAGGTGGATTCCAAAAAATCCACTTTCTCAAAAATCCGACTAAGGTAGCTATCAATCAGATTAGGACACATCCTAACCGCATGAAAAACCGATTTCTTGTCCTAGAAAAACCAGGGCCAATGCTCCCTCTCATCATTTAGCTCCATAATCTTTTGGATAAACTCGGAACAGATGCTCCTATCTCTCTACGCTCATTGTCTACCTTCCTTCTCTTTGTCATCACCTCTGTACCACCAGCCATTGAACAAGAGGATAATGATGAAAAGAACATTTTTACGGTGAGGATGAGAAAAACATTTCAAGGGTGAAATTTATGAGAAAAACATTTCAAGGGTGAAATTTATGAGAAAAACATTTCAAGGGTGAAATTTATGAACGTGGAGATAGGTAGGCAATTCTAAGAATTTATCTTTGATTTGGGTTTTAGCGGGGTAGGCTAGAGAGAAAGCAGAGAGAGGAGAATTAGTGAGAGAAGTTCTTAGTGAATAGCCAATCCGCATCTCACAATCCGTCTTATCTTTTACTTTTGCTGCGTAATTTAAGTACCTTTCAAAAAGAATTAAAAGAAGTAAGGTCAAAGAAATTGTAATTTATCTTGTTTACATAAAGAATTAAAGAAAAAATGAGAACGAAACATGTACTCTCTAATTTTTCATGTAGTATAATGTGAATATTATGTAAGAAGGTCAAGAAGGATAAGAGATGGAAGGATAAAAAAAAAAAAGGGGCAGTGAAGGCTAATGCCAATTCAAGAACACCCATTAATCCTATGTTGACCTGAAGAATAAAGAACATAGCACAACAAAAGAAGCATAGTACAAATGAGGATCACCCAATAAGCCTAACGAGTGAAACATAACAAACAAAATTGTAAAAAGAAAAAAAGATTAAGCAAAAATAAGATTTTTCATGTAGAAATGTATAATGTGAATATTAATCAAAAAGGTAAATAAGAAAAGAGAATGGAATAGAAGGACCGAAAAAAAGAAAAAAGGCAGTGAAGGCTAATGTCAATTCAATAACACTCATTAATCTTTATGTTGTAACCAAAAGAATCAAGAATAGAGCACAACAAAAGAAGTATATTGCAAGTGAGGGTCACCCAATAAGCCTAACGAGTGAAACACAATAAGCAAAAATTGTAAAACGAATGAAAAATTAAGCAAAAATAAGAAGTGACTTCAAAATAAAAGATCAATTAAAAGTGAATGGGAAAAAGCCAAATTTTAGATGTAAAACACTGAAAAGAACCAAGAAAGGTAAAAAAAAAATGTATGATATCAATGTAGATTTAAACAAAATACAGCAGACTCATCAACATATGTAAACAAAAGAAAACGTTAAAAAGAAATGGGCTTCTTTCATCACATGTTTGTATCCAATATTTTGAATGGTTTTGCTCCATTTTCTTAACAGCTAGTATTTCCATAGCCCCCACACGTTTGGGGAAGAGAGATACATCTCTGAAGCTAGTGAGGGGATTCCAAAATTTTGGCGAAATTTTTTTTAGTGAACATTAATAAAAAGAAATTTATATTACAATACTTTTAAATTTTTAAATTAAAAACTAGTCAAGAAATTTTTGAATGGGTTGTGAGGGTGTTATCTATATTTTCCTCATAAAATCACGACAATTAAAAATTAAAAATAAAAGTAAAAGAAGACAATATGATGGCTGGCTCTTAGTAGACCTCCTAAATTAGTGACACAGAAGCGTGGCCTTTTTTTTTTTTGGGTAATTCAATGGTGAAGATAAGCCCCTACCCATGTTTCAATTAAAATAAGAATTAGCTTTTTGAAGGTATTAATTGGGTGATCTGTTGGATTATGAAGGAAGAGATGGATCTCTAAATTCCCTGGATTAGGGGCAGTATCATGAGACTAAAGATCGCAGAGTGGAGGGTTTTCTAGAACAATGAGAACTCACGCTTCACTATGTGTCTCTCCATAGCCATGAAAGCCCTATTTGTTGAAGATAGAGGAGACCGTTCTCTAATATTCGGCTTTCTCTTTAAAACTCTGATAAACGTGGCCCTATAATCTTGGGATGTGGGTTATTATTTTCTACTTGTTAAATAACGACACTTTATCTCTCTAAGAAACTTCCCTATTTTAGTGATAAATATAAACTTTAAGATAATGAGAGAAATATTTGAGGGGCCCATGACCACCCATATGTGCCAACATGATCTTAGTAGTGGGAATAACTTCCCTATTTTAGTGATAAACATAAACCGATAATGAGAGAAATATTTGAGGGGCCATGACCACCCATATGAGCCAACATGATCTTAGTAGTGGGAATAGAAACCACAGTGTGATAAGTAGTGTGTGGGGCCATGAAAGCCCTATTTGTTGAAGATAGAGGAGGCCGTTCTTTAATATTCAGCTTTCTCTTTAAAACTCTGATAAACATGGCCCTATAATCCTGGGATATGGGTTGTTATTTTCTACCTGTTAAATAACTACACTTTACCTCTCTAAGAAACTTCCTTTTTTTAATGATAAACATAAACTTTAAGATAATAAGAGAAATATTTGAGGGGCCCATGACCACCCATATGTACCAACATGATCTTAGTAATGAAAATAGAAACCACAATATGATAAATAGTGTGTGGGGTGCTACCACCCCTTTCCCGAAGTGAGCCGTTTCTATTGGTAAATGTGTAATATTACTTCTTAGTTATTGGCTAGTTGCATTCGTATCCATTCCACGTCAACTAGTTGCATTAATATCCATTCCATAGCATCTTGTGTATTGAGAGGATGTGAATGCATGTTGGAGTATGCAACTGTTCTGTTAATAGTGTGTATAACCTCTTGCAATTTTGGAGATAGATTTTGGATCCAAACTTTTACAAGTTTATAGTTAGCAACACTAGTGAATATGAAAAGATGAATTTTGAGCCTAAAAATGACCTATTACATTCATTTTAATTTTGCAAGGATCATCTAATCTACACTTATTTTGGAACTCCAAATTCGTCGATCATAAGCAGAAATAGATTTACAATGATTTTCTAATGTGTTTTGGCCTTTTGGGTTCATATCTATATAACTCGATGTCGATATGATCAATTATATTTTTTTCAATATCAAAACAACATTTTTCGAAAGATTTTAGGGATGCACATTAATTCTACATTTTAGGGTGTTTAACCTTATATAATTTTTTTTTCCTTTTAATAAAATCATATCTTAATATCTATTCTCGCCTGATTATTCAAGCCAGTTGAAAACAAAAAGAGGTCAACAACAATAATGCAAAATGTGGCCAAAGACTACACCAAAATTTCCCATGGTTAAATGAAACTCGAAGTTTAATTTTTAAGTGAACAAAACTTTGAGTTTCGCTAAAGAAAAATTTGAGTTTTGATGTGCAATAGGGTGAACTCGACCGATCGAACTTACTTGGTAAATCAATAAAAAGCTTTTAGTTAGACCGTAGAAGGGTCGAACTAGGTTTGAGAATAAATTTTGGCTCTGAAAACGGTCTAAATAAGGACGTGTCACAAAAGTTGAAAAAGAAAATTCTCTCATTTTGACTCGGGCTCTCCTTTTCCATAACAAAAAAATATGAATTAATTCAATTCATTAAAAAATATGTCTACTTTGTTCTCCTTAGTCTTGGCGATTTCCAATTTAGAATAGAATATTTCTAATTTAGAATAGAGTGGTGTGTGGTAGAAAGTCCAGGTATTTTCATCTCGAGATTTCTGTTATGGTATATTCTACTTGGCTTGGCAGATTCTCCTCATTAAGATCTTCTATTTTTATTCATATCTTTCTTTCTAATGATTTCGATATGGAATGTATTGACCCATTAGATTATCTTTACTTGTCCCGGATTCCTATTTAATTGGTATCGAAGTTGAATTCCAAGAAAGCCTTACAAACCCTAAACTTAATCTTATCGTCTTTATCTTTTAGAACAATTATAGATTCTTATTCTATGGATATTATTCTATAGAACTATAGATATAGAACAATTAACAAGAAACTCTATAATAATAACAATTAACATAACAATTCAGAGATTTCTATATGCAAACTTAAACTTATTCGGTAAAAAAATAAAAGAAGGCACAATCGTTGATACATTTAGGTTTAGGACCAATTCGTTGGTTCAGAGATAATGAATTTGTGTTCTACTTCCACCAAAAAGGGATGAGTCAAAGATTCCTAATTCTTCCTCTTCCAACTCAGTCAAAGAGAACCCTAATCTTCTTGCATAAAATAGGGTCTGCATCAGTTGAATTGGAATGATGAGCAATTGGAGTAGATTGAGATAGAAAAAACTTTTTTTTTTTCTTTTTTTTTTGTAATTGTACAGAAACAGAAAATGACTACTTGCCTTACTAGGCTAGTTATACCAATAAAAAGCCTCATATTAACAATGAAACTCTTTCGTAAGTTTCATTTTTGAAACACCAGTTTTTCCACAAGCACAAGAATGTGTCCTGGGTCCGCGCGACTATTTTAGTCAATTTTTTTATTGATTTTTATTTAACTTCATATCATATATTTATCTACATAAATATCATATTTCTATTTTCTATTGATTTTCAATTTTATTTTCAATCTATTTATTCATTATTCAATTTCTATATGAAATAAAATATCAGATTTCTAATTTCAATTGAATAGTTAATAGAATTTGAGAATTTGATATTTCTATATCTTATTAAGAATTTGATATTCCATCTAATTTTCAATAGATTTTGAAATAGATTTGAGATT
>NW_006498806.1:3137588-3162526 GCF_000471905.2 Amborella trichopoda | reverse complement strand
ATTTGTAGATTGGTTCAAGTTGGAGTTTTTAGGTCAGACGCGTGCATGATATATGTCTGTTTATTTTGACTTTGACTTCATCAATTTACTCGATTGGGTATACCAAAGGTGTACCAATAAATCTTTGATCTTGGACAGGAAAAGAAGAAAAAGTTATATCTAAGCACATCTACTAATTGATCCACGAAGATTGAATTAATGAATAAAAATCAAATAAATATAAAGAATAGATAATTGGAATGAATTCTTCCTTGTCATTTTCATGTCCCTAGGAAAATTGGGGGAGCATGTGGGAATGGTTTATATGTTATAGCCCAACCGTCCGTCTAGGATAGTCTAACATAAATGGGTACAAAACCAAAACAAATTATAAATATATAGGGCTATACGGACTCGAACAGTTGATCTTCTCAGTAAAACAGATCAAACTAATTATTATCAATATAATTCTAACTGTTTCAAAAGCCCAACATGCACTTTTTTGGTTTTGCATTGGACTCTTTCATTAACTAATGGAAAGATCGGTTAGTCCACCATTTTTTTCTTTACAGAAAGATAACGATATGGTTCCATATGCTCCGTTTCTTTCTTTTTCTTCTGATCCGAGAGCAATACCAAAGCGTTTCAAAGGGTTACCTTGAAGTAGGTATGCTTCTGGCATGGATCAACCCCAATGGAGTCTCTATCGTTCCGCTGCAAGAGTCAAATATGATACTTCATACACCTCAAAGATCATAGGACGAAAAGAGGTTGTTCTTTTGAGGTCCCCATACTCATTAAGCCTAGCATTGAATGGATTGGGTATTCACCTTATCAATTATCAAATCAATAATTGGTTCTATTTTGACACCCAAATCGTATAAAATAGGACCAAACCTAATATTTGTCAGCCTATTGTTCTCTCATTTCCTAGAATCAATGGAGTAAGACATCGATCTCTCAGATCAAATCCCTTGATTGCATGATTGACTCCCCTAAAAAAGCATTGGCACGCGTGTAAATGAGGCGCTTACCTAACTGAGCTATAGCCCTACCCTTGTCATAGATATCTTACCATATGGATCCTTTTTTATCAAGATGAATATTCCATGATTCAGACATGATAACTCTGATTAGGTTCTTGCCAAAGGTTGGTATTGCTTAGAAGTAATATTCCCTCTATAATCCTTAATGTGTACCATCCTTTCTCTTTGTGATGATAAATAACCTACTTAACCCAGTGGTTAGAGTAGTGCTTTCATATAGCTGGAGTCATTGGTTCAAATCCAATAGTAGGCAGAACTTATTAGGTACCGGAGTCAATGGCATCTAAAATTTTTTCTACCCTTGTTATTGATTTTGTATATTTTCACTATTCCCACCCCACTATTCTTGTTCATTGCACCAGATTACCCTTGTTGTATCTAATTGACGGAATGTAATGGTGTATAAAGAACACTTTTTTTATTCTGATGATACTTCGACTAGGACGAAATAGCATTGATAGCCTCTACTCGTGTCCTAGCTTGTCTAAGAGCTAAATTCGCCTCAATTGTTTGTCTCTTGCCCTTAGCTCTACTCAGGTTAGCTTCAGCTATTTCAAGAGTTTGATGAGCTTCTTGCGGATCAATGTCACTACCCTTCTCCGCATCATTTACTAATATGGTTGTTTCATTATTGCCTATTCTGGCGAAACCACTCATTAGAGCCATTGTTAACCATTGCTCTTGGAGGCGTATTTTGAGAATAACTATATCTACAGCCGTTGTAATAGGTGCGTGATTTAGTAATACACCAGTTTGGCTACTATTAGTGGATAAAATAATTTCTTTCACTTCTGAATCCCAAATGATTCGATTAGAAGTCAGTACACAAAGATTTAGGGTCATTTCTTTAATTTGCTCTCTACTTCTAAGTTAATAGCCTTCACGATAGCGTCATCGATGTTACCTACCAGATAAAAAGCCTGTTCGGGAAGACCATCTAATTCTAAGGAAAGGATCAGTTGAAACCCCCTAATTGTTTCTGAAAGACCAACATATTTTCCTGGAGAAGCTGTAAATACCTATGCTATGAAGAAGGGTTGTTATAAGAAACGCTCAATTTTTTGTGCACTTGCTACGGTTAAATGATCCTCTTCGGATAATTCATCTGGTCCAAGAATAGCTATAATGTTTTGAAGTTCTTTGTAATGTTGTAAAGTTTGCTTAACTCTTTGTGCAGTTTCGTAATGTTCCTCACCAAAGATCCGAGGTTGGAGCATAGTTGACGTTCAAAGGATCTACTATTGGATATATACCTTTGGCAGCTAATCCTCTTGATAGTATGTTAGTAGCATCTAAATGTGCAAATGTCGTGGCAGGAGCAGGGTCGGTCAAATCATCTGCAGGTACATAAACTGCTTGAATGGAAGTTATGGATCCCTCTTTAGTAGAAGTAATTCTTTCTTGCAAAGAACCTATTTCTGTATTAAGGATAGGTTGATAACCCACGGCAGAAGGCATTCTGCCTAATGAGGCAGAGATTTCTGATCCTGCTTGAACGAAGCGAGAGATATTGTCAATAAATAGAAGTACATCTTGCTCATTAACATCATGGAAATATTCCGCCATTGTTAGGGCAGTTAAACCAACTCTCATCCGAGGTCCCGACGGTTCATTCATCTGACCATAGACTAGAGCGACTTTTGATTCTGCAATATTTTCTTCATTAATCACTCTGGATTCTTTCATTTCCATGTAAAGATCATTTCCTTCACGAGTATGTTCTCCTACTCCGCCAAATACAAATACACTTCCGTGAGCTTTGGCAATGTTATTGATCAATTCCATGATGAGTATTGTTTTACCCACTCCAGCTCCCCCGAATAACCTGATTTTTCCTCCACGACGATAAGGAGCTAAAAGATCCACTACTTTAATGCATGTATCAAAATTAATAATTTGGTATCTAACTGTATAAAGGCAAGCGTAGATCTATGAATAGGAGATGTTGTGCGAGTATCTACAAGACCTAAATTATCAACTGGTTCTCCAAAAACATTGAAAATTCATCCGAGAGTAGCTTCGCCAACCGGAACACTTAGCGGAGCTCTTGTGTCAATCACTTCCATTCCTCTCATTAGACCATTTGTAGCATTCATAGCTACCGTTCTAACTCGATTATTTCCTAATAATTGTTGTGCCTCACAAGTCACATTAATTTGCTGACCGGCTGTATCTCGACCCTTAACTACCAAAGAGTTGTAAATATTGGGCATCTTGCCCGGGGGAGAAGCTACATCCAGTACCGGACCAATGGTTTGAGCGATATGTCCCACACTTTTTTCTGCAAGTGTAGAAGCCCTGAAACTAGAACCAGAAGTAGTAGGATTGATTCTCATAAAAAAAGTGAAATATGCCCACGAATAATAAAAAATGTCAGATAGCAAGTGGATCAATTAATTCGATAAGAAATGGGAATTCTCGCTCGATTTACTTGGTACTATCTAATTGAATCCGATTCAATCGCTCACTGATTCAATGAATGAATTTTTATTTTGAAGTTCAACCAACCTTTCCTTTCTTCGAGATATCGAGTAGACGAATAAAAATCATGAGAAAGTATTTACTTTTCTTTATCTGCATCTCTTTTCTATTATAGACAATTCCATCTAGTCATATTCATATATAGAATTTGAACTCGAACTCCCTTTCTGATTCATTATTTCTATCTCATTGGTCGTTGTCCCCTATTTCAGCATATTGACTTTCACCTATTCCTTCTTAATTTTCTATCTTTTCATGTATGGATTTTGTCTATTTCTACACATACAATTTACATATACAACATATATCACTGTCAAGAGTGAATTTGTTATGTTATTATTTGAATGAAACAAAAATACAAAATGAAAAAAAAGAAGGTCAGGAGGTCAATTAGGAACTTGAAAAACAAGGATTGGGTTGCACCATACATATGAAATAATATACAATAATGATGTATTTAGCGAATCCACGTAGTCCAATAATAGACCTTATTTTAATTAGTTGATAGTTTATATTAGTATTAATTGAAAATTTTGTGAGAGATTTTTGTGAAAGGTTTCATTCACGCCTTGTCCATGTCGAGTAGACCTTATCCTTGTGAGAATTCGTAATTCATGTGTCGTAGGGAGGGACATATATCACCAAAAACAGAGACTAAAGCAAGCGATGGATTCAAAGCTGGTGTTAAAGATTACAGATTGACTTATTAAACTCCTGACTATGAAACCCTAGTCACTGATATCTTGACAGCATTCCGAGTAACTCCTCAACCTGGAGTTCCACTTGAGGAAGCAGAAGCTGTAGTAGCTGCTGAATCTTCCACTGGTACATAGACAACTGTGTGGACCGATGGACTTATCAGCCTTGATCGTTACAAAGGTCGATGCTACCACATTGAACCCGTTGTTAGGGAAGAAAATCAATATATTGCTTATGTAGCTTATCCTTTGGACCTTTTTGAGGAAGATTCTGTTACTAACATGTTTACTTCCATTGTAGGTAATGTATTTGAGTTCAAAGCCCTACGAGCTTTACGTCTAGAGGATCTGCTAATTCCTCTTGCTTATTCCAAAACTTTCCAAGGCCCACCTCATGGCATCCAAGTCGAGAGAGATAAATTGAACAAGTATGGTCGTCCCCTATTAGGATGTCCTATTAAACCAAAATTGGGGTTATCTACCAAAAACTACGGTGGAGCGGTTTATGAATGTCTCCAGTGGTGGGCTTGATTTTACCAAGGATGATGAGAATGTGAACTCCCAACCATTTAAGCATTGGAGGGATCATTTCTTATTTTGTGACGAAGATATTTATAAATCACAGGCAGAAACAGGTGAAATCAAAGGACATTACTTGAATGCTACTGCAAGTACATGCGAAGAAATGATAAAAATGACCATATTTGACAGAGAATTGGGAGTTCCTATCATAATGCATGACTACTTAACAGGAGGATTCACTGCAAATACTAGTTTGGCCCATTATTGCTGAGACAATGGCCTACTTCTTCACATTCATCGAGCAATGCATGTAGTTATTGATAGACAAGGGAATCATGGTATACACTTTCGTATACTAGCTAAAGCATTGCGTATGTCTAGTGGGGATCATATTCACTCTGGTTCCGTAGTAGGTAAACTGGAAGGGGAACGGGATGCCACTTTGAGTATTGTTGATCTACTACGTGATGATTTTATTGAAAAAGACCGAAGTTGCGGTATTTATTTCACTCAAGATTGGGTATCTCTGCTAGGTGATATGCATGTGGCTTCAGGTGGTATTCACATTTGGCATATGCCTGCTTTGACCGAGATCTTTGGGGATGATTCCGTATTACGGTTCGACGGAGGAACTCTGGGACACCCTTGGGGAAATGCACCCGGTGCAATAGCTAATCGGGTGGCTTTCGAAGCATGCGGACAAGCTTGTAATGAGGGATGTGATCTTGCTCGTGAAGGTAATGAAGTTATTCGTGAAGCTAGCAGGTGGAGCCCAGGACTAGCTGCTGCTTGTGAGGTATGGAAGGAGATCAAATTCGAATTCGAAGCAATGGATGTCTTGTAATCCAGTTATTCATGTTCCCCCAATAGCATTTCAATTCGGCCCAATCTTTTACTAAAATGATTAAGCCGAATAAAGAATGGGATCCCTATCTATTTGCATCAATGTTCAATATGTATATTGCAACATCGAAGGAGAAATCCATTTTCTTATCTTTCATCTCTAAGATTAACACTAAGTAGCTCAACGCTTCCATTGTCTATTGTTGGATTCATAATAAATCCAGTGGAGCTTTGGGATTGGTAGATCATTTTAGATTCTGTAGTTTCGAATCATAGATGAAACCAAGGGTCACAATTCCTTCTACCCATCATGTATATTATCCTCTTTGTTTTGTGTTGGAACCTAGACTTATTTCAAGAAAATAAATTCTACAGAGGAAGAAACAAATATTTCTCTTTTGGATGAGGATTTGTCTACGGCACGGGAAAATATCATTTTTATTGAAAAAAAGGGTTCTATCATCATATAGAATGAGCGATGCTTCGGATTCCAAAAAAAAAGAGAATCATTTCTTTTAATACTGATACTCATTCTCACTAATTATTACTTAATTTTAATGATCTTAGTAATTGGATCTATATACTTAATTTTGATTCTAATAGGAGATGAATGAATATAGTAAAATGATGATTTATCGAATGATTATTCATCTATTGTATTTCCAAACAGGAGGCAGGAGGGCTCTATGGAAAAATGTGGGTTCAATTCGATGTTGTCTAATGAAGAGTTAGAGCACAAGTCTGACCTAAGTAAAGAGATGGACAATCTTGGTCTTATTGGAAATACCTGTGCAGGTGGAGGCCCTACTCTAATATTTGATGTCAGGGACATTTTGAGTTTGATCTATGATGACACTTTTAAGCTTAAGGATAGGAATGGTGACAGCTATTCATATATTTTGATATTGAAAATAAGATCTTTGAGATTGACGATGATAGTGACTCTCCGAGTGGGCTAGATATTGAAAATCAGAATCATCTCTTCTTTGATATTTATAATGATAGTGACTCTCTGAGTGAACTAGATAGCAAAAATAAGAACTTTGAGATTCACAATGAGAGTGACTTTATGAGTAAACTAGAAAGTATTTCATTTATAGTTGTCTCAAACGAAGAAGTTATTTTTCTAGTTATCCCACTTCTTTCACTTCTAGTAATCTCAATAGTGGATCTAAGAGTTACAACCCCTACTGTGATCATTACATGCATGACACTAGATATAGTTGGAATAATGACCTTAACATTAATAATTGCATTGACAGTTATATTAGTTGTGAAATCGATTCCATTCAAGTGGTAGCGACAATTGCAGTGACAATTATATTTATAGTTGTATCTATAGTGAGGGGGAAGTTATAGTGACAATGGGAGTTTTAGTATAAGAACTAGAACTAGTACTTGTGCTGGTAGTTCTTACCATATAAGAGGAAGATCTAATAATTTCAAGACAAATAAAAAATTAAAAAAATTATGGGTTCAATGCGAGAATTGTTATGCATTGAATTATAATAAATTATTTAGGTCTAAAATGAATGTTTGTGAACGATGTGGATATCACTTGAAAATGAGTCATTCAGATAGAATCGAACTCTCGATTGATCTAGGCACTTGGCATCCTATGGATGAAGCTATGGTCTCCACGGATCCTATTGAATCTCATTCAGAGGAGGAACCTTATAGAGATCATATCGATTCTTATCAAAGACAAGCAGGTTTAACCGATGTTGTTCAAACAAGCATAGGTCAACTAGAAGGTATTCCGATAGCAATTGGAATTATAGATTTTCAGTTCTTGGGAGGTAGTATGGGATCCGTGGTAGGTGAAAAAATAACCCGTTTGATCAAGTATGTTATTGATAGATCTCTCCCAGTTGTTATTGTGTGTGCTTCTGGAGGAGCACGCATGCAAGAATGAGGTTTGAGCTTGATGCAAATGGCTAAAATATCTTCCCCTTCATATAATTATCGATCCAATAAAAAGTTGTTCTATGTATCAATCCTTACATCTCCTACAACCTTTGGAGTGACTGCGAGTTTTGGTATGTTGGGAGATATCATTATTGCGGAACCCAATGCCTACATAGCATTTGCAGGCAAAAGTTAATTGAAGAAACATTAAATAAGAAAAAACCTGATGGTTTGCAAGTAGCTGAGTATTCATTCCATAAGGGCTTATTCGATTCAATCGTACCACATAATCCTTTAAAAGGTGTTCCAAGTGAGTTATTTCAGCTCTATGATTTCTTTTTCTTTCTCTTTTTGTCCGCTTCCTTCTACTTTTATTCCTGACTAGTAATCAGGAACCCTCTATCACGCGGGTGAAACCCTCTACTAAATTCATCAAGCGGGTGAAAAAGTTCATCCCCTCTTGCTTCAGGAAGGAAAGAGAAGAAAAAATCAAAGTGGATTGAATCTCGGCCGGGTTCGGGATAGAACGAATAGGGGGGAGGGCAGAAAGAAAAAAGGCAGGCTATTTGAGATCATACCAGATATTGTAATGAAATACCGGTTTAGGAATAATGATTGATAGTTACAAATAATTGTATTACTTATTACTTTTCCATTGCAACAAAATCAAATCTTTCATAATTGGATTTACAGCTAACAACTCCTATTTTTTTCTTTTTCTTCGAATTGAAAATAGAAAAGTTGAGTGAACCCAAAATACAAAGGAGGTTCATAGCCAAAGGTAAAGATGCTACAGTAAGAGTTATTTTGGAATGTACCAGTTGTACTCAAAATGGTGTTAATGCTAAGAAGGAATCACCGGGCATTTCCGAATATATTACTGAAAAGAATCGAAGCAATACACCTAGTCGATTGGAATTGAAGAAATTATGTCCTTATTGTTCGAAGCATATGATTCACTAGGAGATAAAGAAATAGATAAAATGTGTGCCAACATTCCAAGAAACAGGAAGAAATAAAATGTGATTTCGGAGATAAGGAATAAACCATGGATAAATCCAAGCAACCTTTTCGTAAATCCAAGCAATCTTTTCGTAAACGTTTGCCCCCAAGTGGAACGGGAGAATTGATTATAGAAACATGAGTTTAATTGGTCGATTTATTAGCGAACAAGGAAAAATATTATCCAGACGAGTGAATAGATTGACCTTAAAACAACAATGATTAATTACTAGTGCTATAAAACCAACTCGTATTTTATCTCCGTTACCTTTTCTTAATAATGAGAAACAATTTGAGAGAACCGAATACCTCCCTAGAATTACTGGTACTAGAATCATAAATACATAGACCTATTGGATTGGAACTCAAATCAGAATTCAAATGGATGTTCCATTCGAAAAAACAGCGGTTGATTCGGATTCGATTGTTACGTTGGAAGAAAAATAGGGAAAGAAAGATTTCTTCTTTCTTTATTGATATTGAAACATAGTCGTTCACTCCTACTACCTATTACTTTGATTTTTTATTAATTTAATTTGAATTAAATTTCTTTTTATTTCTATTTTTTTCTTGATTTTATCATGTTAATTTCTACTCTAACCTTCTCGGAGGGAATCTTCAAGAGATTCTGTTGGAATCATTCCATTCCAATTCCTGCGGATGGATTCCTCTTAATCCCTTTTGTATTTTATAATTTCATTGGAAATCATGTAAAGGGAATTTAGATTGTATCTAACTATTTGTGCAAGTATTTTACGATTAAGAAGCAATTGGCTCTTGTACAGATCGTTTATAAATCGACTATTGGATACCCCATTTTTGTGAGTTGCTGCATTTATCCGAGCGATCCACAAGCGACGAAATTCTCTCTTTTGCGTACCTCTATCCCGATAAATGGAAACCAAAGCCCTCATTTTCTGTTAAGTAGTAGTTCGAGTAAGTCTTGAATGGGCCCCTCGAAAGGTCAATGCAAATAAACAAATTTTTGTTCGACGTCTGCGAGCTATATATCCGGGTCTAACTCTGGTCATTTAATTTGATTGAATTTCACTTTAAATTTAGATGAATAACTAATTGATTTCTTTCTTTCAGTCATTCTTTCCCTTCGTTCTGATTAATAACACAACAGATTCTTCCGATGTATAAAATAAAAATTCCAATGGCTTTTGCTACTATGACTTTCCCGACCACAATTTTTTATTCAGTCATTTCAAATCGAACAGTAAATAAGGATAAATTAAGTAAAATAATATAGTGGGTTCCTTCATTTCTATGATTACTTCTTAAACGGTGAGGCCCTTTCTATATATCGGAGCCCCCCTCATTTAATCAATGTTATTGATAACTCATACAACTCATACCGTTTGGTGCAACCCATCAACTATCAAGTAATAGGTCTTTCCACAATAAAATCTACCTATACAATGTTGGCATTTAATTATGAAGGTTCGCTAGGCAGCTGTTAGTCCGCTTTTGCAACAATTAAGAGCATAATCTTTCTTCTTTTTTGAATACCATTTCCCCTGCTTAATGGATACCCGTTTGCTACCGATGAGGAATTGATTTTCATCTCACATCGAGATGATTGGATTTGCACCAATGAAAACCATAAATTCCATAAGCAATAAGGGTATATGATATATCTTTTTAGATAGTGAATGGAATTCTTCCATTTTATTCATTGCTATTGGAAAAATCATCTAGTTTGTTCTAGCTCATGATCTGAACGAGTCACACATACACCCTAGTACATGTTCCTCTCCACTGAGGGCATCCTCGAAGAGTGGGAGCTTTCGTAACATTTTTTATTGGCTGCCTTGTGTTTCTAATAAGTTGTTTAATAGTTGGCATGCTGAATCATAAACAAAATAAACTGGTTTAGATTGATCCTAACCAGATGACCAGGAATCACTTTCTACTATAAAATATAATAATAAGAGCTTTTAATCCTATTAGAATTATTTTATTTTCCCCCCTGTAACTTGGTAATAAGATAAAATATCACGGGTCATTCGAATTATGTTTCAAAATGAATCACGGATTTACTGGAAATCCCAGGTATTTTCGACTGCTATAAGATCAACAATGCCATGAGCTTGAGTTTCTGTTGCTAACATAAAAACATCCCTTTCCATGTCTTCGGATACAACCCATAAAGGGCCTGTTCTTTGTACATAAAAGTTTGTGATGGTTTCGCTAAGTTTCAATAGCTCCCCCGCTTCCAAGATAAATTCTCCTGTTGGTGCCTCATAAAAAGAACTAGCAGGTTGGTGGATCATAACCATAATGATTAATATGACATTATGAGCAGTTTTTCTATATTCGCATAATCGGACAGAAGGGAATGAATAAAGAAAAAGAATAACAACAAAAGATAGAATTGAACAACCGTACATGCATCTTTTGTGGGTTGCATACGGCTATGCAATGGAATCGACTATTCTATCCGGAAAAAGAGACAAATAGAATCTAGTAGACCCAGACCTTTAGATGACTCATTTACCATCTTTTTCTTCGGAGGAGAAAAAAATACTATGATGGTTCGGTTGCTTTTGAAGTTTTCATTAAGCAATCCCAAAGTTTCTTTCTGATCCGATCAAATAAAAAAAAGATAAAAATGATAATTTTTCTTTCATTTTCTCCCTCTTTTCTTTCATAAAAATACAAAAGAGACTTCTTGTGTAGGAGCAAAAAGGTTTGTGACGTTGAAATGTACCCCCAATACATAAGATCAAATCGGGAATAACTTTTTTTCATACTACTATTTGGATACATAATCATGTTATAAAAAAAACAATGAGGGTTTGTTCATATCAAATTAGAAGTGCCATGCTATTATTACTTCTTTCTTCTTTATCTTCTTTAATATTAATATTCTACATTTTATATTAGATTTTATTTCTATTTCTTTTATAATTTTATATGCATTTATGATTGATTTTTATTTATTTTTCACATTTCATATGGCGAAGGCATAGTCTTTTTTTTTTTACTAAATATAAATAATATAAATAAAAAATCATTGGTGCCAAGCATGAGGGAATGCTAGACGTTTGGTAATTTCTCCTCTGACCAAGACAAAAGATCCCATTGAAATCGCTAAACCCATGCATATCGTATGCACGTCTGGCAGTACAAATTGCATAGTGTCATAAATAGCCATTCCTGGTATCACTCATCCACTGGGAGAGTTTATAAACAAATAGAGATCCCTGGTATCATCCTCTATACTGAGATATTCCATGAGACCAACAATTTGATTCGATATCTCACCTTCAACCTCTTGGCCTAAAAAAAGTAATCTTTCTCGATGAAATCGGTTAATTAGGATCAAATTGTATCCCTTAGGAATCGTACACGTACCTTTCGATGTATACGGTTCAAAAAATTACGAAAAAAAAAAGAAAAAAAGGAATCAATGTGCCGATTATGGACCTATTCCTTTTTTCGTAGCAGAGTTTTCCTCCCGAAGGGGCTTTTTCTTCCTTTTTCAAGAAACATGAGTTTCGGTTCACCTCCTTAAAAGGGGAAAAAAAAAATAAAAATTCACTGGACTTATTAAATCACTCTCTTATTGATGTGTTCTTTTATCGAGATCAAAATCACGGTGTAATTTTCTTGTTCCTAAATGGACCTCTTCAATTCTTGTCTTTTAGGTTTATGCTCTACTCTCGGTAAAGATATGCCTGAATTCTATTTCTACATATAGGACAAACGATCCTATTACCACATCTTTTATTAGTAAGTATTAGATTTTATTAGTATTAGATTAAACTTTTTTTTTTCAATTTGCTTCATGTCTTCTACCAAATATTCGATGTATTTATGCTATTACTCGATAAGTTGTGAGTTTGGGATCACTGATTGATATGGATAGTAATAATTTATGATTATGATATTAAGTAGTAATCATACATATATTACTATTACCAATACCAATTTGATATTTTCTGAACGGAGCCTGGATAGGCTACTCTATTTTATTGGTCCAAGCAAACCATAAATTATTCTAATTGATAATATCTATCCCCAAAATAAAAGGATTAATTACACTTCACGCTCTGAATTATTGATGGTTCAATCAATCTGTCTTGGGCGAAAGAGAGGATATCTTGATCGGGGGAGTGAATGGGGGAATTCTATATGACCCAATATGTCAGACAAGTCGCACTATATGTCAACCCAAGCAGCGTCTTCCTCTCCAAGACACCAAAAATACACTTTGGGAACATAGGCATGAAGAAAAAAGGAGTTAAGCACTATAATTTCACTTTGATGCGGAAACATAAGAGTGGGTTTATTGTCTTCATGATATTGTCGTTATTTAGACCGTTTTCAAATAAGACGTGTCACAAAAGTTTGTTTTTTTTTTCGTAAACTTTGAATCTAATTAATGATACTCTGGCAGTAACCCAATTCAAACTTTGATTGACCAAAGTGATTGTAAAAAAAAAAGATTTTGTAAAAAAAAAAACCAATTTGTAAAATAGAACAATTTCAAAACCTATTTTATTAATGAAGAAAAGATAGATCCCTACCATAAATACCCTTGTGCCTAATAAAGAAAAATAAAAATTCAGGAACATGAGACGCTCTTTTGTATTCTCCATCGAATAGTTTCTATTTCGGGTACCTAGAAAGTTAATACTAATTAATGAGTAATCAGAGTTTTATGTTGAGAAGAAGGGAAATTTCCACTATTGTAACTTGGTGAAATGCATTGAAAAGCTAAAAACGATCTCTCGAGCAAAATCCTGCAAATGCTGCTACTCTGTACTGAATCACGGCCATCGGAGTTCTCAGCTGTAAATTCATGGCGTCTTTTGACTCTGTTCTTTTTGCATTTGGATCCATTAGACAAGTAATGCATCTCTTCAAACCAGAGTGAGAATGAAACCTCAAAAAGCCCTCAACAGGCCTCCGACTGTGCTTCTCTTACTCTTTCTGGCTCTCATTTCGTCAATCCTCATCCTCGCTATCCAATCCACATTCTTCAGCGGTAATGATTTTCTTTCTCCATATCTTTTGGCTTATTTTCTCTCTCTATCTTGCTTTTTTTTGCATATAAAACTTAAAATTCTCATACAGGGGCTGGGAAAAATGGTGTCAACAGCAAGGATATATCTGATCTTTACGCTTTCCAGAACAAATCCAGCAATGTGTGGTTAGTCGTTCTACTTTTAGTGTTCGAGTTTCTCCATGGTTCTAGTATTTCTTAATGCTTTCAAGTACTTTGTTAGTATTGCATAGTAATAGTATCTTGAATCTTCGTTTAAATTTGGCCTACTCTCATATATTTGTGTGAATAGCCCTCGACTAGAATTTGCTGAAATATTTATTTATGGATTTGCAGCATCTATTCTGAGTAATCAAATTCGGAATTGAGTAAATAATTAGGATAGAATGAGTTTAGTATGATATGCTTTTGTTCAAGTTCAATGTCATCTATGGCTAAGGTTTGTGAATTAGACAGAAATCACCTTGTGCTGGCATGAGGTTATTGGATTCTTTGTTTTGAGATTGTAATATGCACATTTTCATGGTATGGATTTGGATAATAGTGTAGGTTTTCAAAACATTTGAAGTGTGCTTGTCGTTAATATCCCGGGAATCGGGGTTTGATTGGATCTGGATACCTCATTCGATCTCGGGGAGTTGTTTGACATAGAATGCAGTGGTTTTCACTTAAATATTGTATGTGGTGCATGGACCGCATCAAATAACCAGTAGAATCATTGTAATTGGTGCATGGACTATTGTTAAAGTTGTTATAAGGGATGTAAATTGAATGGTTTCAATTGATTTCGAGTTCAGATTTGTGCTGCTAGTGGCTTCTTTTCATCTGGTGAACAAGGATGTGACACATTTTTGAAGGATACTTCATTTAACATGATATTGGTTTTATCACTTCATGCCTAACTGATTATTGGCTAAATCAGCAAATTGGGGGATGCTTTCAACAATTTTGGAAGCTTGTAAGGATTTGATGCTATTTTGTTGTTTTTTATTGTTTGCCAAGAATTGGTCAAATTGGCCTGTTCAGACAGTATGTGAACATGTGCGCTTGCATGTGCATGCTTCTCTCCTTCTTGCTTTATATGACCTTGAACCTGGCAGCCAGAAGAACCACCAGACGTAAAAGCTGCAAGGTTCCAAGGAATTGAATACTGCTTCACTGACATCTGAGCATTAATTCGATACAGGCAACAAAGGGCCTTGGACTCACTGCACACATTATTGACCACTGTAAATTAGTGCTTAAGTTCCCAAAAGACACCAACAATACGTGGGTGAGACATCTTCGTTATTGCTCAAGGTTTCCTTCCTGAGAATTCAGTCCGTGGTTTATGCCGGTCTGAATCTTCATTATGTTGTATTTGTTGCAGTACAATGTGCAATTTAAAAATTATGACCCTCTGGAATACCCATTTGATGTTTGCGAAACCATTTTACTTTGGGAACAGGTATAGTTTTACTTTCTTAAAACTGTCTCAGAACATGTTTTCTAGATTTCTTGGGTGAACTTACTTGGTAAATGATTGCAGTACCGTAACATGACTACAATTTTAACAAGGGAATATCTAGATGCTCGGCCTAATGGGTGGCTAGAGTATGCTGCACAAAGGATTTCACAATTGTAAGATGCTGAGCAAATTCTTTTCTCCCATCAATTTTGTTGCTACTGTAACTTATGTCTGGAAATGGTAAGTAAGCCCCTTGGATTTTTGTTGCCACGGGAGCAAAAAAGTGTGACAATAAATCTCTTTGTGAGGAACATCTAAATCTTATTTTGCCATCAAGGCCACCTTTCTATCCCCGTCAGTTTAGGACATGTGCAGTTGTTGGGAACTCGGGTGATCTATTAAAAACAGAGTTTGGGCTAGAGATAGATGCCCATAATGCAGTTATTCGGGAAAATGAGGCCCCTGTCAATGAGGTAAGGGATTGAACAAAAGCTCTGCTCCATTTTTTGCTTTTGTTCACAATTATTTTTATCTGGGAATGCTAATTTTGTTTCTGTTGCTAATGTAGTGCCTTTTTTCTGAGGGAACTAATGTAGTGCATTCACTATTTCATTTTAGTTTCATGCTGATGATGTCTTTTATGCTGTAATAAGTCTCTGTGGAACTCACTTCTACGTTGTTTTCCCCTGGCTAAACTCTTAACCATTGAGCTAACTCTGACCATAAGAAGGGATGGCTGTTAAACGTTGACAGTTACCATGTATGGGGCCTCTTGCCCTCTGGAACCAGTGTCATGGGTTTTTTGATTCAATCAGCCCTACACCTACACCTCCAAGCTTGGCGTGAGTTCACTGGCACTCTTGCCATGCTGCTCCTATGGCCTTTTTTACCCAGAGGGAACCTTGGTCCTGCATGGACCACTTCATGCCCCCAAAACTGGGATGTCTACTTTTCTTTACACTAATCACATGAGTGCCCAAAGCGGTATTACAAAAGCTAGGGCCTTAAGGCCACAAAATCCAACACTCTTCTTCATCTGTGCGTAATAGACTAGTGTCAGTTAGGAATTATAATCCCATGTTATAGTAATGGTTTATGCTTTCAAGCTTGTAATATGAATGTTGAGACCCATGGTATGACTTCCTCCACTACCACACGGTGGAAAGGTACATTATGAACCTCGACAAAACTTATAGTATACATTTACAACGGGATATTTTGAAGCCTCTGGCTGCTAGACCACCTTATGTCCTCTGTTACTGCATTTCACTTAAATCTTCTGGATGCATCTTAGTAGATAGTTATTTCATCCATTTCTGAATCTCGAATATTTCTCCTATATTCCAAACTCCATTGTGTTGAAAGTAACTTATGCTACCGGGATAACCAAGGAAACCTTATAAATTATGAAAGTGGCGGTTGCGATTTTTTATGTCTTTGTTGCCTCCATGTCCTTAAAAGACCAAAATAGGAGATGTAACCCAGTCTGTTCCAATTGCTAACTAGTTTATGCCCTAACCAGTTTATGATAGAAACAATAAATTATTAGTAACTTCTTGTTAATTTAATTCTTTTAAAAAATTCACATGGGGATATTGAACTTAAAATTGATACCTCAGCTAAAATCTAATAATGTTGAATAAGAGCAACTCAGAAAAGTCAGAAGAGACGGATCATTGGCATTGTATGGTCATTTCCATTCTCAATAGGACTTTACAATCTCGAAGTGTGGAGTTTTGAAGAAAAGCTTCTTGATCTCTTCCCATCTAAAATGTAAGGAAAAAATCCTTCAGTACTCAAAAATCAAAATACTTGGGGAAAGGAACTCATTGGTCGTAACCCTCTTGTGTGTTGCCTTCTGGGTATTCCGGGAATGATGATGACAAATGCTCTTTGGTTTCTCCAATATAAATTGTTGAAATGGATGTTATGAGATAAACTGCAAATGCTGGACATATTTTCCAACTTTTAACCCCCAAAGGATTCTTGCATTGTGAAATTACTTCTTGGAGGTTTTGGGGAGTGCTGAAGGTAAGGTAACACTTTCTCTACCCTTCATTGACCAGTAATGCTGGTGTTTGACACTTCATTCGTTTCAGTATCTCAAAACTTTGTAATTTAAGATCATTCTACAGGTCAAATATGTCTTTGTATTTGTTAATGAATTTCTTTTACTTTACGGAAATTTCTTTAGTAGATTGTATTTTGTTTATGCATTGTCTGAAATTTTAAAAAGATTCCTTAAAGACAGACATAAGAGAAAAAATAAAATATATTTTCATATTTACTGTATTTACATATATTAGAATGAAAACCTCTTTAGGTTGGCTTGCTTGGTAACTAGGGTCATATCCTTTGTTGAGACTCATTATGTTGTTGTTTTAATGCTGATAGGATCCTAGTAAATGCTTTTTGGTAAGAGTGGGGCAGAAAGTTAGCTCCTGAGCAGTTACCCCAATTCCTCGCATCCCAAACCAGAGAATGGTTGAAACAAGGCTGAGATTCATTGAGTCTTGTATCATTCTTACTTGTGTCCCAAAAACTTAGTTATGAACAACGACTGGACTGTATGAGTGAAAAGCCGTGCATGGGCTTCTCAAGTGTGATTTGCAGAGTTGAAAACTTGGACAGTTGAGTGGACTCAGGGAAATCTTGGATTGGATTGTTGAGTTTCTAAACCATGAAACTATACAACGTGAAACCAAGAACTATAGATTGACTTTCACAATGTTATCAGATACATCTTGTTTTCAATGAGTATGTGCGTCAATTTTATGTTGTATCATTTCATTCTGGACCTTCACTTAGTTATTTACATTTTCTCTATGAGGTTAGTTTTTAATCACTTTACGTTCTGCTTCAGCATAGTACGGCTCTTGGATAACTCAATGTTCAAATAGAAATCTGGATGTGGTAGTTCCTGTTGCAAATTTCAGGCTCTATTTTCTATTGATATCTATAAGGAAGGGTTTGATTATAAACTAAGAATTGTTTAACATGAAGACACGGAAGGAGGCAAAAAGATGATTCTTCTTTTCTTGACTGAGTTCCTAGTGCATGGAGTCAACCTTATGCTCTTCTTCTTTCTCGGCTTCGCATATTTACTATTTTCCACCTTTTTTCTAATCATTTTCTTAGAATATAATGGTAATCTGTTCTCTCACAAATATAAATAAATAATGGTAATCTGCATTTGAGCCATGCCATTTCCTGTTAGTTGTTTTATCCTCTTTTTAGTTACATTTTGTGTTTTATGCAAATTAATTTTTTTGGACTGTATTAAACTTCTCTTAATGGAGTCAACCGCTATGTCTATGTCGATTCTTGCTTAGATCTTATGATGATATTTTTGCTTTTGATGAAATGGGTGTCTTTATTCACGGGTTTTGTTAATGCAATAACAGAAATATGCAAAGTATGTCGGGCTGAAGAGAGATTTCCGCCTTGATCTGGTATGTATTAAGATCAAGACATTAAATGACCTACCAGATTAGAAATATGTAAGGTTAAGGTTACTGTACTTTTCTATTTCACAGTTAGTAACTAATGCGTAATATGTAAATATCAATCTAAAATTTTGAATGCTCATAAATTTGATGATGTAGTTTTTTATGATACTGAATATCTTACGACAATCTTGTGCAAATGTATATCTCAATCAAAACTCTCTTGTGGGATTTGGGCACTGCCATGTTTTCCAACAGATGGTGAAGTTACCACCCTACTTTGGAAGCATGCAGTCATAATGGTGCTCAATACTTAATATTGTGTTGTCTGCCAGTTTTACTGGCACCTTAAGAATCATTTATGACGGTTTGGAGTTTACTGTGTAGTCCACTGACTCATTCTTCTTCAATAGGAAATAAAGTATGCATTAAAAGAGTTGGTTACATGTGGAGGATGTTGACATCCCAATACATTGCAGAAATTTAATCTGGATATCCCTTGAGGAATCACGAGTGTTGGTTTCCTCAGGTATCTGATAATGCACGATCTATCCCTTCACAGGGCCCCTTCTTTTTTACTTTCCATTTGGTTTATGGTTTATTTCTTCAGAAACTATTTGCCCATTTTTCTTGTATGAATCTTATCAGTACATCAACATGCTTATGAAATTGATGAATGGCGTGCCAATGTCAGTTACCTTTCTGTGCTGCATTTTTTTTTTGGGGAAATTAAGGCTTGAATGTTCTCCTTTTAAGTTCTCTTTGCTCCATTCAACTTCCTTCCATCGATATGGAATTTATATATTGGTAAATGTATACATATTGTCCTTGCTTAGACTCAAATTTGTTGTGCCAATTGCTTAGCATTAAAAATACTGTGTGCTAATAACTCATCTGTTTTAGTATTATATGTATACGCAGCATGTCTTGACTGCTAGAGTAGCATGTGTATCCTAATATATTGGCACGTTATGCAACATATATTTTGTAGCATACATACTGTGTATCCGTAGTACGGCATGCCTAACTTCGAGGTATTCACGTTTGTATGTGTGCCAAGGTATCTTTTGTGTCTGGTGTGTGTATATATTAATGGATACTGTACACTAGGATGCACATAAACAGAGACCATACACAGTGCTTGCACACAATGCATGCATATGCCAAGGGAAAAATGGATACCTGCCAAGGGAAAAATGGATACCTTTCTCCTTATCAGAGCCCAACACAGACACATACAAATATATATGATGAGGACAAAGGGGAGTTTTTGCCAGGAGAAAAATGAATGTTATTCCTTCTGTGCCAGAGTTTCCCTGTTTAAATACATTGCCATATGAGAGAGCATGTAATATATGTATTGGTGAAGTGAGTTCGAACTGACTAGGCTTTTTCCAAAAAAGAGCCGTCCAAAGGCAAAACAACTAATTGGGAGATCATGGTTAACCTACCCAGAGAAACAAGATAGGCAAGCACGTGGCACTGATGGAACAAGGAATTAACGGTCTTTCTTAATAAAAGATATTAGAATTATTATAAAGAATATGACATCATCTCAAAATCAAGCTGCCATGAATTGTTCAGATTGATCTTGTGAAGGACATGAGAAGAGTCATGAGCAGAGGACCTTGGTTTGTTGGTGGCTGAATGATGGAGTTTAGCGAGTACAACATTCAACCGGGCCTCAGAGCCCACAAGATAAACTCTACCCCAATTTGGATTAGAATACCTAACTTCCTTTACTACCTTTGGACACTGGAGGTTTTGGGTTACATTATAGTATCGAAAGGCAAATTGGCTTCAATGGATAGTGCCATAAAAGTCCACAAACAAAGTGCCTGTGCCGGGGTTTGTGTAGATGTTCAACCCAGTGTTCTAAAATGTAGGATGCGGCCGTATGCGTTGGGGGGCCGATGCATCGATGTGGTTCGATGCGGTTCGGATGCGGGTGCATCGCCGTGATGCTGTCAATAAATATAAAAAATTCTAAAAAATCTAAAAAATAAGTTAATGCATAGAAAAAAATATGGAGGTGATATATGTGATAGTAGGTATTTAGTTTATTCATTGACTCCAAAAGTATTAGCTGTCGGAGATTTGGTATCCTCTATCCTCTGATAGAAATTAGAAACTTGAAACTAGCTTCATAAAACATTCAACAATCAACAACCATAAGCACAACCACAAACCTTAAAGTTACAAAATGCTACAAACTAAAAGTCTATGAAGGTTAAAGAGTTCAAAAGTCAAGCTCAAGAACAGTGAATACAATCATCATCATTTCTCAAGTCTTGAGAGTGAGATTCTAAATTTCAATTTTTCATATCCTAATCAGAGAAGTTATCTTGAGAGTCTTCATCATCACTATACTAGTCCCAGCTCTAATCCTTTGTGCTCTAGTGTTAGGCCGTTCTTCTTCATTAGCCCCAATGGCTAGCTTGACCTCAAATCAAGTAAGATCCTCACCCTCAAGCACACGCTTTATTTGTGGATCTATAATCCATTCACTCGTGCAATCACCATCAGCTTCATACAATTGAATAGGGTTGAGATCTATGCGCTTTTGATACCTCTCCCTAAGCCGCTCATTAGACCGCACATAAACCCAATCATTCAACTTCTTTTGCTCCAACTTATTTCTTTTTTTGGTATGGAGCTGTGGCAGAAAACAAGGAAACAAGCAAAAGTAACATATGTTATTTTCTTCTTTCTACTTTTACACTTCTTAGATAAATTAGATTTTAGAAAATTGAAAATTGAAATTTAAATCCAAGAAATAAAGATTAAGGACTTACATTCTCAAATGCACTCCAACTGTGTTCCCAACCAGATGAGCTACATTTGAGACTCAACACTTGAATAGTGAGACGTTGTAGATTTGGTGTCTCGCTTCCATATAATGGTCACCATGCAGCTGTATACTATTTTATAACTTAGATTTTAGATAAATATTTTATTATTTGTATAAATGGAACTATACATAAAGTCATAAACAAGTAAAAAATTGTAAAGTAAACAAAACAAAAATTAGAATTACTTTTGGCCTTTACCTGGATCTTTAGTATCCCTGTTTCGAGTAGTATTCTCTCTCCCAAAGTTTCCCAAGGTTAACTTGAATTTAATCAATTATTGACTCTGAATCTCATCTTGGATATATTTGTCAGGATCCAACCTCTCAAGCACATCTAAGAACCCACCATTTATTACATGATCAGACTCAATGGATGGGTGCTTGTAGTGAAGAGATGGATTTAGAAAGTAACCGGTTGAATGGAGCAGCCTGTGAAGTTGGGTATCCCATCTCCTATCAATAATTCAAAGTATGGCCTTGCATTTATTTTCATCATCCTTTAAACTCTTTTTTACCTCTCCTCATGCCTTAGTCATTGCCTCATGTATATCGCCCATGGCGGGTTTCACATCACCATCAACCAGTCGAAGCACTCTAACTAAAGAGCTAGCCACCTCCAATGCAAGAAATATTTGATTCCAAAAAGATATATTCAGAATAATTTGTTTAACCTTTCTCCCATCCCCGATGCTTTGACCACTTATTTTGACTCTATTGCTCTGAAGCAAATATGGTCCTCAAGGCATTTTTTCGCTTGCATAGGCTTCAAAGAGTGAGAAATGATGTGGCAAATCTAGTGATACCTGGTCTTACTAATTCTCTTTTCTTTGTAAAAGTTCTCATCATGCTAAGGACCATGGTGTGATTATAAATAAATCTAACAACAAACATAGCTTTTAAAATCACCCCACTAAATAAAGATATTGTACCCATTTCCTTAAGCATGAGATTAATACAATTAGCTGCGCAAGAAGTCCAAAACATATGTGTCCTCTTCAAAGTAAAAAATGCCCAGCTTTAGCATAATTGGCACCCTTGTCAGTGACAATTTGTACCGCATGTTTCTCTCAAACAAACTCTTCAGTCTCATCCATCAAGCCACATAAGTATGTAGCATCATGTGCCTTGTCTGAAGCATCAACAGACTTAACAAAAAAAGTACTTGTTGGACAGTTAACCAACTAATTAATGAATTACCTTGACTTCCCATCGGACTATTCATCATACATAATAGTGGCCCCATACTTCTCCCACCCTTCTCTTTGAGAAATCAAAATTTTGCTAACATCAAATACAACATCTTTTAATAAGGGCTCCCTAATCTCATGTAGTGAAGGAGGAATAAGTCCTGGGCCAAATTGCTCAAATGCTTGGACCATACATGCAAAACTATCGAGGGTTATAGTATTAAAAGGAATGCCGGCAATATAAAACCACTTTGTAATGTACTTACATACCAACTTCCTCTCTTCTTTATTGTATTGATTTTCAATTGTGGTTTGTTTTGTTTTTTTTCTCCTCTCCTGAACCACAATTTCAAGGTTAGGGCTGAAAAAACATCCATTGGCCGCTTAGAGGTGGTTTTTTTATCCAACACTATCACCAATATTTATAACCCTCTCTTTTGAGATTGGAGTACCCCTTTGCCTCATTATAACTTTTGATATATCCTCCTCCTCATCATCATCAAATAATTGCATATCATCAATTGATTCTTTTCTTTTCATTTTTTCTTTTTTTAAGCTATCCATGTATTATCTAATCTCCCTTTTTATCTCTTTGGTAGCTTGTGGGCATGCTCTTACATTCCCAGAAATACCGGTTAAGTGTTCTTTTTACTAAAAAATACCTCTCATATAAGTATTTCCACAAAGCATACAAATCACATAATTTCGATCTTTCGGTTTTCCCAGTTTGACATATTTCCAAGCCGGATTCTTATTACTAGAAGATTGGGAGAATACATTGCTCCAAAAAAGAGTATTACTGTAGTAGACAAAAAAAGTTACTGGTTACTTGAAGCAAGTATCAATTTCTTCATGGCCCTTAAAACCCTAAATTTATTGTCACAACTTCGCCTAAAGTTCCTCAAATCAACACCCAACAGATACAAATCAACAACCAAGCATCAACCAATACAAAAATTGAAGAACTTCAAAAAAATAAATTTTCGCCAATATTTTTTTTGATTCATTCGATCCCAAAAAAGCCACAGATGTGGCTGAAAAATAATGTTTGGGGGTTTAATAACCCCTCAAACCTTTTCCCCCTTTTTTGGGGGTCAAAAAGTCCTAAATACCCCTGCCCGCGGGGTTCATTTTCATAAAATTGGTGGACTGCATATGCGGGATTATGCGCTCTGTGCGGGATATGGCCGCATATGCGGAGAGATGCGGGCGCATCTCTCCAGAGTGCATATGCAGGAATTTGCGATGCGTGCCGAGCACATAAAGCTTGATGCAGCCGCTTATGCGGCGACGCGGCCGCATTTTAAAACTCTGGCTCAACCTGAATCTACACTCCCAGCTGAAGTCCAGCTGAAGTATGAGTCACACCAAGAAAAGATATGAGTCACTCCAAGAAAAGATAAAGCTTTTGCTCAAAAAATCGAGTACGAGCGAGTACCCATTTTTCTTTCAATGAATGGCTCTCGGCCACAACTCCTTCTGATGCTCCAAAGCCAACTCTTATTGTTTGGGGGTATTTTGGTCTAAAATAAAATGTCACCAGACTTAAGGAGTGACGATGTCCAGCCAAATATTCTCGGCACGATAACTACTAGAATACCGAAGGAACCACTGGAAATGGCTACAATATGTAAAAAGCAGTCTCATAATAAATCAACATATAAAAAACCCCTTGAATATGATGAAAGGAAACTCCTTGCCAAAACCGAGAAAGATCCGAGCCGAATCAAGCGATATCTCACCAATTGGACGCTCTAGAATGAGGCACGCTCAAACTTGGGTCAAAATAGATCAAAATCATAATCTGACCATTGAATCCTTAATCCAGGGCACTTCGAGGCTACCCTCTATAAACCAAGCCAATCCAATGCCGGATGACTAAGATATTGCCCGATGAAGCTCAACTGTCCATCTCACAATATTGATAAAACGTTGGGAGATTGGGCACGGTTAAATCCTTGTCAAATTGGGTCTAACTGGCGACCAGAAGGTTCTAAACCTCAATCTAAGGTTTCATGAGTTGTCTAAAAATCTGACCGACCTAACAGAGGATAACCAAAATATGGCCCGACAAAGCTTAATCGTCCATCTCACAACACTGATCCAAGGCCAATTTACAAAGACTCCTGAAGATATAAAAAGCTGAATGGCCCAAGAAATTTATGGATTAAAGGTATTAAGTTGGCAGGCTACAGTCCAAATTTGAGAAAAGAGATATAGCCTCTCGAACGACATGAACCATCGGCATGTTCCACCTAAATTGGTCTAACTTTACAACAGGACCGCAAGAAATAACTGGCCAATGACCTTCAAATTTCCATGCGAGTAAGTTGATGATGATAATAGCTTTTGGTAATATAATTGTTACACCTCATGTATGAAGTGTAACCTAATAAAATAAAATAATATGGTATCTTAAGAATTTAAATAGGACAGGTGAGGACTTCCACCCTAGAAAATTTTTGAGATCTTTCTCTCTCTAGTCGAAACGTAGTGAGCTCTTTCTCTCTT